>JACXGI010001021.1:0-37455 GCA_016801175.1 Esox masquinongy | reverse complement strand
ATCATAACTGATTGCCCAAGTGTGTCTTCGTTGGCTCCTTTGGGACAGGTTAAAAGGCTGTTGCAGTGATTCAAGTGGGGGGGAACAGAGCAGTCTGTCATCACACAGTAAGCCTGCTGCATTGTCCACCGTCTTGCACACACGATTAACTACGTTAGAAATTAAAAATCATGTATTAAAAAACGATGGGCTACCTATTTTGTTTAATCTATAAAATGTCTGGCACAATCTTCTACAATTCCTTAACCACTTTACACATTTGTTTGGGGATGTGAAGGTAATTTGCTGGATGAAGTGCAATGGCGGAGAGTCTGTTTTAACAAGCCCATTAATTTCATTTTGTACTGTAGATTGTTTTTCAAAAGGTGAGCATGGGATGGAGATGTGAGCACTCAAAACCAGTTGAATCTCCCTTAGACTACTATGCTACCTGATGATACTGAATGTGAGTGTTTATTGCCGTCTTGTGGCCGAGGTAACTGCAGACACAGGCATTATTTTTCATAATCCAGCAGAGATGCAAATCATCACGTCTTACCAGGAGGTAATTGGGGTTTGCTAAAGACCAGAGCGAGTGTAACCCCCACCACAGCCAGGACCAGTCCTATTGCCAGTGAAACAATGAGGAGGCGGACTGCTACAACACAGACACTCTGCAACAGTCTGCAGACACTTGGGGGACGGACAGATCTATGTTTGTGTCTCAGTTGGCACCCTATTTCCCATATAGTGTGCTAGTTTTGTCCAGAGCTTTGTGTTGTGGTGATTCATTAGGTGGCCAGTTCACATTATTAACTGGCATCAGAATGAAATTTGCCTCATTACATTTTCACGTACTCAGATTTGTACTCGTGTACATGATGCCGTTAGTGATAGACCACATGAAGAGACAGAATACACAGAACAAATGCAAAATTGACAAACAGTTGTGTGGAAAGTAAAATTAAGAGACCCCTGCACATTTTTTTGTTGAAAAAGGCAAGTTGAAAAGGAAAGTTTTGAGTGAGGAACAGAAGCGTTCAATTTGCAGTGGTCTTTTAATTTTAACCCTTCTGTTCCTCACTCAAAACCTTTTTGGAAAGGAAAGAAAAAGGTGCAGTTGTCCCTTAATTTTTTCCGGAGCTGTATGTGCACACATTGACAGTTCCTGTGCAATACGGTCTTAATTCATCACACAGTATACCAGTCTGGCGTCCATTACTTAAATCTCTACCTGATACAGCCAGAGGACGAGCCACCCCTCGGCAGCTGGTCCCTTTCAAGGTTTGTTTCTATATTCCTGTCTTGTAGGAATTTCTCTTTGCTATTTGGGGTTTTACACATACTGTCTTAAAACACTGTCACCCGTGGATGTGCATGAATGGCTTTGTTAATTTATTCATTAAAGCAAACTATTTCTCTGACTACGACGCCTCCAGCCTTACCTTCCTCAGTAGACCCCAATGAATGGGCATCAAACAGTCTCTGATATTGAGTACAGAATTTACACATTCTTCTTGCCTACAAAGATTTTGAAACGGATGTTTCCTAAATAATACTATCAGTGCAGCTGGTTTTAATTGACACTTCTGAGATATTACGTGCTGCGTGAGTCCTGTTAGATCTCATGTTTAGCTCTTAGATTTGTCTTCAAATTGATATTCCTCTATTCCTATTCAACACACGGGAGAACAACAGTGACAGGGCTAGTCAGTTTCATAAGTGGTGGTTAGGTGACAGTAACTTAGCTACTATTGTGGTTATTGGCCTGGCCTGCTCACACCAGCCCAGGCCTTCCCACAGTGGCTAAGTTAAACAGAAGGCCGTGGATCAATGCTTCAATAAGCAAACAGTTAAAATGCTTTTAAATTGTTTACCTTTTACAATCCCTACTGGAGGTGTTTGAGGCTGACCTTTTGGCTATGAAGCAAACACATAGTATTTCTCTGTCAAAATAATGTTTAGACAATTATGTCAATTGTGTTTATTTGACTTTTAAATCAGAAGAAATCTCAGGAGTAAAGTTACAAATTTCTACAGCACTCTATGTCCGAAACAAAAAAGAAATGCAATAGTCTCTCTGTTGTGTCCAATGACCTTCATCTAACTACGGCAGATTAAACACAATACAGAAATGGAACAGACACAGTGGTAGCAGTATAAGCTTACAGCCTGTTACTGACCGGTGTCATTTCACCAAAGGTTTCCATGTTCTATAAGAAACCACTTAAGTAACACAAAGTCTGCGTCCCAACTGACACACTTTCAGTTGTTGAGCACTGCTTCTACCTATGGTCAAATGTACTGCACTATATAGGGAATATGGTGCCATTTAGGATGCAGATTTCATCAACACAATTATCCAATAAAACATCATTGTGATAATACCTAAAACAGTGTTACCCCCCCATTACTTCACCCTCAAAACCTTGAAAGAGGAACAAGACAACAGCTAATAAAATAAGTACTGAAAGCCATTATTACAATTTAGACTGCCAGGATCCAATAGTGTGAAAAAGTAAGACTGACTTCAAGAACCAGTATTGGTTGACAGACCCATTTTAAACCTATAACAGGACTAAGGAAAGCACATGCCAATCAAGATTCTCTACTGAGCATGGTTTTTAATTACCTTTCACAATTGTGTTTCACTTTACTAGTCCAGGAGTACTAGCTTAATCTTGGAATGGTCAGCACCAATAAAGATTATGAGCCCGTTTTCTAGACCCAAATTAATCTTAGTAGGCTATTATACTAAAACACATGCTCAATAGAAAATTACTCTTCATCTTGGACTAGGCTTGATCTATGTCCAAGAAACCTCCCATTCGAGTACACTATTGTCCGTATCTCCACACTTTGGCCTCTGGATGTTTAGATGTTGGACTGGTCCAGGTTAACTTTGGAAGGGAGTGGTCCAGCCTCTTCCTCCTGCCCGGGCCCGGAGGTGATGATAACCAGAGAGGATGCTGGGTAAGGAGTCAACAGCTTCTGGTTTTTGGCGTACTCCATGTCTCCATAGATACTCAGTTTCTACAAAGACGAAAACATTTCATTTTCAATATTAAACGACTTTGGTTCTTGGTTATTTAGCAACATTTTTAGGAGGGCTGTTACTAAACCCCTGGTAAAAGTACTTTCACTCCAACCAGTCAGTCAGTTGAATAGGGTGCTGGATCACCACGGTGAAACAGGCAATTTCCCAGTGTCGGATATTCATTGTGACCAGGGTCACTGTGAAATTTGACCGGACTTATTTACTGTTGCCTCGTTGGATTTTAGCTCATCACTCGGGGCTAGTTGGTCTTCTTGTTTAGGCTTGTGTGTGATACTGAGGGAATGTGATAGAGCGCTTACCTGTTCACATTTGTTTGATCAGGACTAGTACCGCAATTTCCCGTTTATAAACCGTGGCTTATGTTGCGTCATTTTGTTCTGACCAAGATGAGACAAACCTCCGATGGGACATATTGGTCTACAGCCGTCGCCACGGTAGCACAGCAGATCCAGATGAGCACCAGAACAGAGAGGATCAGAGTGGTGGTCAGGATCCAGCCTGGAAGCCATGGATTCCTAGGGGGAAAGGAGGTGGGCGAGGAGAAAAACTTAAAAGAAAACATGTATTTTTTTTCAGTCCTCAACAAGGAAATGTACAAACACATAAAGTGAAAGATGGGAAGAACTTGGCCAACCACGATGGAGACCCAGGAGTGGTTTCAGCGGTTAAGGGCATTACTTAAGATCCAACAGCAGGAGAGGTGGTCTGTGTGCACTGACCTTGACAGGCAGCTGAAGAGATTGTAGTCATCCTCATTGAAGCGGTCCATAAACACATTCCTATCCCTCTCCAGGACAAAGTTACGCTGGTAGTCCTTGTAGACCGGGCTGCTCAGGCCTGGATCTGGTGTGGAAGACAAAAATGTTTTCTTCAATAGTGTGGTTCTTTAGAATTGAGTTTAGCGTCAGTAAGTAGAATGCCACACTAAGGATATAAACATGTTGACTTTACATGACTTCTGTGATTCCTCCTTCAGTCCCTCTTTCTGAGGCCCATACTGAGGGATAAACTGGATCTGTGGTTCAGTCTGTCAATTGAGGGGGAAAAAAACCTGAAAATGTTATCCTTTTTCAATCACAGAAAATATGACAGTTACCTTTGACAATAAAACTACAATGACAGGATGGTTACCCCACCACTGTTTTAGTATGAAGATGATGGTTGGACCTGGATATCCAAACATTCCATAATATGAAAAAAAAAATCAACCATGTTTTTAGTCTACGCAGTGTGGTTTTACATGTAACAATTAATTTATCAGACACTCTCCTCCTGAGCGACTTAGCGTAGTATGTACATTTTCATACTTTTCTGGTACTGGCCCCGTGGGAATTGAACGCCACACTACGGCATTGTTAAGCATCTTTATCTACCACCTGATCTACATGTCATTGACATTTACATTGTTTACAAACATTGGGGTAAACAAGTTTATATTTTACCAACTTAGTTGTGCCTTGGACATGATTAGAGAAATTTCATATCACGGTTACAGTGACCAAAATGATCAGTTAAGTATTTTCGCAGTGTTGTTAAAATGTGCTGGAAATGTTCAAAAAGTACTGATACACCCCCTGGAATAATTACGTTTTATATTGAAAAACAATAAACAAACAATTAGTAGCACTACGCACTTTTTGTGTGCATAAACATTAAAATAATGAACATTAAAGATGGCACCGTGTGGCCATGAGAGGTAAAAGTCTCCATAATGCAGATATGTATGCTTAGCACAACCACAAAAGTAAAAACTGTAGAATTCCACTCTTACCTGGAAGATAACCACCTTCCCGTCATCAGCTTGGAGGTAAAAGGTCCAGGACGAGGAGATGAAGTTGTGGGCCTGACTCATGACGTCATCCCAGAACCCTCTCACCAGGGTCAACGGGTACAGCAGGTGGATACGAGGAGTCATGGCCAGCAACTGGAAGATGATAGTATAACAGGGTCAAATGTACATCCCTGTGGTGGTGGGAAGAATTGAGAGTACTGATGGGGTGGAAAGATCTATGCAGTCAAATATTGATTTTCCATAATTCCTAGTGATGGCTTTATTGATTCAAAAGATGGTAGGGGTGAGGGCTGTTTTAGGATTCATAGAGAATGCCAAAAGAATCATTGTGGCTCATGTGTGCAAAGCTGGCTAATGGTAACTTTCACTGGAGGATTCTGAGAGTTTGAGGAGGATACGAATCCTCTACTCTGATCTCAGGCTCTGAGGCAGCTACAAGGCACAAAACAGACCTGTGAATAGGCCGGGGCAAACAAATACACACTCAGAATCTCCTAAACATTGTATACCTTACCAATGAATTACCACACATGCTACATTTTCAACCTCACCCAGTTTACTGACTCAGTTTCAGATGTCAATATTGATCTGTGACAAATAACTGGACTTATTGGAATTTGTTTAAGGAAAAGGCATGGCAGACTACTTGTTCTTTGTACCTGCTCTTGTCTTTGCTCAGCAAATGGTAGTTGATTCTGGCAGCCCAGGTTGCACGCATACTGCTCGTCTGACTGTCTGTATGCTTCATGACAAGCTAAAGAGAACCAGGAAGTAAACAAACAAAAGTGGTTACAGATAAAACTGGCAGGATTTGTTGTGAAACCAAAACATGTGAAACCAAACAAGCGAGTCTCATTTGTGTCATCTAGTAAAACTTTTAGTTAATTTTTATTATATTAATTAAGTGTAGAGGTGGAATTATCAATAATACAATTAAACAAAACTATAATTTAGTTAAGACTAGAAAGGGCAAGGATACATGATTAGGGATAACATTTAAATTTTTTCACAACACCTTGACTTCCTATCTATGCTTTTCATGTACACTTTTTTTGTACAATGTCACTAAACATTTTGTAGATTTTCAGGTCATCACATAACTCATTAGCCATCTTATGTTCACAGTTACATGTAAGTAGCTAGCTCCATGACCATCTGCTCGAAATACATTGCATGACAATCTTACTGGAGTCACACTCGGCTTTAGTTTGGTTCAAATCCTCGCTGTCACCCACAAATTGGCAAATGGAAAACAGACGACAGCCTCTCTGACAGGCGTATAGTTCCTCCTCCTATAACAAAAACAAATACATTCACAAACAGCCAGACTGCATTAATGAAATGGAAAGAGTGTTGTACTCAAAGACCAGTTGAAAAATAGCTAAACGTTCAAGGTGTGTTTAAATTCCAAATAAAAAGTACATGCAAAACGTTTTGTCAAACAGAACCTCTTGGTTGTTTTCATTCCACCGATTCTGATACAAACAGACTTAGAGGGCTCAGGCATACAGGGCTCAGGCATTCTGCCTCCTCGAGTGTTTGAGAAATAACAGAATTTTCCCCATACAAATTGACAACACTGTTGGTTATCGTGCTTCCAAATGTTGAATAGGTACACAGATCTGTAACCAAAGTAAGTTTGCAATACCTTTTTTCTTCCATACAGCATTTTTTATGATTACTAATCTTTTGAAATAATGATTCACCATATCGGATTGTATACATATTTAACGTTTGGATGCACTATCAGCTATGTGGGTGAAATGTGTATTATAGAAATAGCTGTTTGAGATCATGGTCTGTAAAGTTAGAAAGTGTCGAGCGTGCAAACAAGAGCAGTCGCCGATCTGTCCGTTTACTTCCTTAAAAAAACACTTTTGCAACATAATTGTCGGAATGAATACAACATGGAATAGAGAACCCTGACTTTAAAGATACTTTTAACATCCGGAGATTTTAAATTTTTTTAAGTACAGAGTTAATTTTTTTGCGCATGACATAACTAATACAACAAGTCAACCTTAATCTAGGCAAGCTACTATAAACTTACTGCCGTTGTTAGTAAATGTCATTGATATTGTTAGCTACATGAATAAAAGGCATACTACTATAACTAGCTATGTACCTTATCAATGTATCTATGTCATGGGATGAAAAAGATTAGCATATCTAACGTATTTAGGTAGCTATGTTAGCTAACTACAGTATGTACTAGGCAGCTAGCTACGCTAGAGTCACTCACCCGAGGATATGTGTGCAAACTGTAAGTCAATTGACATGTTTTATGGCAAGACGCAGTATTTCCCAAAACTCCATCAAAAATATCTGCAGTTGCCGAAGTGCATACAAGCACGAAGCACAGGCTCAAAAATAAACGACATGACTTAAATGTCCCCATTTTAGCTAGCTCGACGAGAAAAACAAACAGCCAGGCGACCGCAGGCGACTCTCCTTCTTCCTTATTAAGGAAAATCTCGCGAGAAAAGGTTCGATTCGCGTGGAAGGCTGGTGGTAGTCGCAACTCTCCCCTAGTCCTACTGCTGCGCAGGTGTCAACATGGAAAAGAGAATTGTCAAACGTTCGCCTTTAGGCTTTCACTTATAAGTAAATACGAAAACGATAGACCATTTACCTAATCTACACCAATTTTCAGTCAATGCGCTTTTTTCTGTTTCACGTATCGGTAAAGTACCGGTAGTTGCTCAGTTAGGATGCTCATGAGCAAAACTACACTACGTGCGACGTAATGATACTTCGCTCCATAGAGAAAGATTGAGGCCCTATCCCGTTTGTATCATCATGGCGTCTGAACGGTGAGACGGCTACTCCAGTGACAATTAGTCTAAAGCATATAAACAAGCTAGAGCTATTGCTCTCACGGTTTGTATTTCTAGGGATTCCATACTTGATGCACAATAAGGAAACAATTTACCAAACCCAACCGATAAAGTTTCCTTCAAATACAGAGCTAGGTTTCTGCTGTTCGTTTCACTCGGACAGTTTTGAAAATACAAACGAGAAGAGAAAAAATGCAACAAATAACGTATTTTCAAATGAGGTTTATTCAATATTCTAACTTTTGATGATAATTTTCATGAAAACTGTCTGTATTAGGCCATTTTGTGACGGGGTTGTAAGGCATAAACGTTCCGAAACGGTTTCGAAACGACCTTTTGCTTCTATGCTTCTCTATGCGTGTAGTCATTTTTCAAGAGTTGAGGATGATAATTTAAACAGGCGTACTCAATAATCCGTTTCCTCTGCTAGTAATCTATAAAAGACACGTAGAAAATGGACAAATTCGTGGTCCATCTACCAAAGGGTGAAGTGTCAAAAGAAACGAATGGTACAGTAAAGGTTTATCGACAAGCGACGATTGAATCTCTAAGGGTACTGTACTTTTTTGTTATCACTTCCTCTTGTATCCAGTATTTTAAGCTTGCGCGCATATGCGTAATAAACAAGCATAACACATCTATAACGTGTCGTCTTCTTTCCAGAGAGTGGTGGTGATCGAGGACATTGAACGATACAAGTCCATGCTGGAGCTGCCTGGGCAGACCAAGGACAATCTTCTGCTAGCTTTGAAAGAGCTCAACAAGAAGATGCCGTCCAAGGAGGTGCTGAAATCAACAAGAATAGGTGAGATGGAGTCAGATATCAAATTATGAATGTGTTATCAGAATTCTATTCAGCTTGACGAACTCAATTACGGTCAAAGTAGGTTTTAGTAGTGACAAGTGTGAGATATCTACCGGAGCGCGGGTTACTATTGGAATAGCGTATGTTTAGGACGGAGAGAGCTAATTGTGTGGCGAAGCCCAGAGTATAAAGGTCACAGTGATACGTGTTGTTGGGGGCACTGGTGACAAATCGGATGGCAGTGTGGTAAATTACATTTCATTTATAAAGGAGTGTTTTAGCAGCAAGCCTAGACTGTGTCCCCTCAGCCTAATTGAGGTTGGTCATATTTACAACGGTATACTTGGCAGGCTGGGTGAAGGATGCCTTCTTTGCAAAACAATAGACCTATTATTAGCCTGAATGTGGGTAATATTGGTAATGAATGAGAGTGAGTAGTGAAGCCATTTACCAGGGTATTTGCAGTTGTCCACATACTCTGTTTTTCTAATCTAACTCTAGCCCTAATTATAACCATCCATCAGTGAAAAATAGGCTTTCTAAAAGTGTGTGCTGGATAAAAGGTCCTCACATGAGTATTGTGTCGTTTTACTATTCGTGTGAGAACTTGTGGAATTCTGGTCCTCATTCACAATGCACTACAGAAACACACAGACATGCACACACAGTCAAAATGTATCCAAGTGCATGATACACATCAATAACTTCGCTCCCACTTTTTAGGCCACACTGTCAATAATATCCGTAAGCATCACCCAGACACTGAGGTGAGTGCTCTTGCTGCTGAAGTGTACACTGCATGGAGGACTTTCATTGAAGAGCACTCCAACAAGCCCTCAATAGAAGTACGTTGTGATAAACAGACTGAAGGACTGAGGAACAATGCCAAAAGAATGGTGGCTGAAGCTCTGGGAGTTGAGGTGAGAAGACTTGTACTATGATGGGATTGCCAATGCACTCCCATTCTGAATACACAGAACTCACATTTGGCCTGCTAGGTGGAACAAAGTTCTTAGGCACTCATTCTCAGCACCAAGCTTACCACCAGAGTCTAGGTCTGAGCGTTGACTAATAATTCAGAATATAATATCAATGTATTACATAATACAAAATGCTATGTAATGTTACATTAATTTGACTGTTAATGTGATGTTTTGCAATATACCCCCTCAGGCAGACAGTGGACTAGGGGAGAACATAGAAAGAGAGGTATTTCACCAGAGTTCTCGGCTGGTCAGCGGCTCCTATAGGCGGACGATCAGGAAGCTGGTCTTTGCCCTCAAACACCGGCCAGAAGTCAGGGGTGATGTCAAGGACAGCAAGATTCCCATTAACCAGCTGGTGTCCAGCCACAAGAAGTAACTGCACTTTGTCTCCACCTAGAACCATAAGAGGGTTTTTTCTACAAGGACTTTCTTTCCCTGATTATGTGATCGAAATGAGGGATTCTAACCTTGCTTGGCTCAAATGGATCTGCTCAACATGTTGGGAGCTAAGCCCAGAGCAATAAGGCTTGCTGTAGAGAAAGACTCAGATGTGCCAGTTTATTCTGGCTAAGACATTTGGTGCACTGTTTCCTTTTTCGACTAAGTAGCTAACTAGCCCCTGAGCCAAAAATGCCTTAGTTGAAGACTGGTTTACTGGACTGATGCCTATCTTAAAATTGTATTCAGTTTATTTTTTTATTTTAGCTTTTCAGATGTTTTAATATTGAGGTAAATCAAGTGTTGATTTATCTGCCTGTGTTTTTATTGATGAATTAATTAATGAATATTAATAGCGGTTTAGTATATTAAAGTATTCTCTTGGTACAGTTGAAATTAGTGATATAGACATTTATTAAAACAAATACACGGTGTCATAGCCCTGGTAGTTAGGCAGCTTCTCCCTAATCCTCCTTTTTCCTTTGCCCCTTTCCTGTCCTTTTTTTAAAGCAGTACCAGCCAGATGACAGCAATAACCATCAGTACTACAGCCAGCACACAGATACTAATAAACACTATATCGCTGGGGTCGTGAGGTTCTGGGTCGGCCTCCTTTCCTACGCCTCCTCCGGACCCCTCTGCTTGGCGTCGGGTTTGCTCATTCATTTTTTGGCGCTCCTCAGCTGAGATGATGTGAACAGTGGCCATCTTGCGCTGGGCATCGCACTGCACCTCGTACTCCTGGATGCTCCGTCCCTTCCAGTCTGAAAAGTCGATGTACAGTGTGTTCACCAGCATGGTGATATTCTGCCGCGGCTGCACAGAGGTTAGGCTTCGGTCAGGTCACGGTGATTACGGGCACGCAAAGAAACGTTTCTCAGTGTTTCAAAATGGAATACAGTTGGATGAGTTCAGGCACTCCCTCTTTGTATCAGCACGTTTTCTTCCATTTCATGCCTAATGAAAATGGAGCAGGATTTTAACAGATGTCTAAGAAACACAATACCGCCTGGTTACCTGTCCAGCCGTGCCACATTTCTCAAAGCGTGCCAGTATCTTGAAGGTGGTGGCTGTTAGCTGGGCAGTACAGGACCGGTCACCAAGGTATATGTCCTCTCGATCCAGGCCTGGAAGAGACTGCTGGGAGATATGGATTGTAAACTCTGTCCTCGTACAGCTGATGTTCACTGGCACCACTGGGGTGGAGGTTGGGAGACATAATATGCACACGCATGAACACATTAAAATAAGCATGGAGAAAGTTTGTAGTGATTTGCTACAATTGAGACACTCACCTCCTACATAGGAAGCAGAGAACCCTTTATAAGCAGAGGTGCGATCTGTATTAAGAACCACCAGCATCTTGTTGCCCTTAGAGATCAAAGACCTGGGTTGTTCTGAACCACACCAGCAGCCGAGTGAAGGGTCTGTCTCACTACTACCATCGTGCACTGCTACAGAGTCGTAATCACACTCGTCTGATAGGCTGTTCCTGTCCTCCAACTCCATGGTGTTGAAGAACAATTTTATGCGGTATCCCTCAGCCAGTGTGATGGTCCAGTGACAGTTGATGTTATTGGGGTAGATGTTTGGGTAGTGGGGGCTCGTGAAGTTGGCGCTTGGTGCTGACAGCGCCTGCTGGCATTCCCCTGAGACAGGTAAGAACACCATGTCAAGACAGGGTTGTGTTCAGTATGGCAGACAAGCTAAAACTAGATTTGCCTAAGAAAATCTGTGGACTTATTGGAAGATTGAGTAGTATGTTCCCATTTAAAAAAAAATTCTTAGGGTTTGGTTAATTCTGAATGTTTGAAATAAACCCATTTTAATTGGCTATAACCTAGAAGAAGCATAATTAAAATTTAGTTTAAATTAAAGGAATTTTAATGAAACTAATTCAAAGAAATTAAACTGACTGACGCGACACAAGTCTCATTCTTTTCAAATGATTTGACACCTACTAAGAACACTTACCATTTCAAATATTTGTGTCATTATATCTCAAAGATGTTAGACATTGTTTTGTTTATAGCACAGGGCAACAGTTTGGAAGTGACCTAATCACCTGCACATCCACTGAAAACATCCTTCATCCTCCAACATCCTCTTACCTGAGTAGTAGTAAGCCTTGAACCCCCGTCCTCCAATGTTGAAGTCAGACCTGAACACCACCAGTAGCTGATTTGAGGTAGTAACAGTTTTAGGAGGTTTCTCTCGTCCACAATAATTGCCCAGGTGTCTGTGTGTGATGGTAGGACCGTCGAAGAGAGCTACAAAGTCAAAGTTACAGCCCTCATTGTTCTCCAGCTGGAATGAGCAAACAAATCTTTTATAAAATTGCCATATTTATGACATATCCTTTCTGGAAAATATAAGTCAAATCTAAACAACATTTTCTAAATTATATGTCATCAAAGTAGTATGTTAACTGGTTACTGCCAGCAGCATTTCTTACATTGGCTACATCAGTAGACAACAGTGGCTACATTGGTAGACTATTGATTACATACAATAGACCACTTTGGCTACATCCTTAGACTATATCAGTATGGTTTTTGTTAATGAATACTTATTTTACTTACTTATTTTACAAAATAACTGAAATAAAATCGTGTTTGGAGGGGCAACCCTTGCCCTGTGTAATGGCTGGGCTTGGGTCAGATGTTATGCATTATTGGCCACCATTTGGGACTTGACCATGTGCTTTCCACACAAGAGCACGTACCTGGAAGTCGAGGAAGACCAGTGTGACCACACTGCCGTTAGACACGCGGACAGTCCAGGAACAGTCAGCGTTGTTGCTGTACTGGCTATCTGGGCTGTAGCCTGGGCTGGAGATGATGCCCGATAGACCGGTGAGGACACCACCACACATATCTGGTGAGGGTAAGAGGGCGGAAGAAAGAGGGAAAGGGGAAAGGCAGAGACAGACATAATGGGGAAGGTAAAGGGATAAGTAAGATACGGGTGTGTGACAGGGTGTGAAGGCTTTTTTTTCCAGCTCAGCTGTGAGTTAAGTTAATACACCTAATCCAACCACTCAAAGGATTGCCTTCTCTTGTTGTTTTGTGTGAGAGGCCATTTTGTGAGAGAAAGTGAAAACCTCACCTTTCTTGTAGCTGACGGAGAACCCTCTTTGGGCCACGTGTCTGTCTGAGTGAAAGATCACAGACATAACATTCCAGGAGCTTGTGAACTGCGGAGGGGACATGTTGCCACAGAACGTCCCCAGCAGGTTTCCCTCGTCCTCCGATACTCCGTTGTATATCTTGATGTAGTCATAGGAGCAGGTGTCATGGTACTCAAGCTCAAATTGGTGGAAGGTTAGGAGGACAGAAGACCCTTCTGCCACTACGATCAGCCACACACACTTAATGTTGTATGGGTACAGGTCAGGGAAGTTGGGGCTGGAAATATTCCCAGAGGAGGCTGACAAAATCCCACCACATTTCACTGCTTAGAAATTGAAGTGGAGGAAGAGAAGTTACCAAAGTCTTGCCCTTGACATGCATTTACATCAATATAAAAGAAACAACAATATCAGACATGAAGTATTTAGAAGCAGTAGTCTTAGACTGTTACAGTTGTTGTATTATATGAATAGTGCTGATTGATTGCACTAATCTGATGCAACGGTTATAAAATCCTCCAATGACAAAAGCTCACCTTTCTTACTAAAAGCCTTGCCAACAACCAACAATAAATGAAGGAGTACATCCATTCTTGAAGCCATGATGTTATAGTTCGTTCCGTGGCTGCCTGATTAAAAATAAGTATACAAACAATGGTGTCAGAGAAAAATAAGAGTCGCCACGCCACAACTCTGGGTCAATGGTGAGGTGGTAGTAGCGGTAATGTAACTGGGAAAGACGAATCTCCTTGATGGAGGAACCTGATAGGCTGGACAGCACGCCCCCCACCCCCCCTGGCATTGCCTCCTTCACTAAATGTTAATGAGCGATATCGAGTGATAGGAACGAGGGCGGCTTGTCGGGACATTGTTTGGCGAGACGGCAATACATTATTAATGACAGTCACACTGGACAGGCCACCATACATCTGCCCTGAACTTGATAAAAGACGCATGCAAACATTTTCATTTATGTACATTGTTTACATACATTGGAGTAAAACAAGCTGGTATTTTGGGTACTGATGTGACATTTACATTATTATCTTCCAGAATCAATGGGTATTGACCTCTGGAATGGCTTGGTGGTGTGTCACTGTCTTGCATTACAGCTTCCTATATTGAGCCAGGACTCCCATGGCTGTCCATGTGCTGGTGCAAATTGGGTCAGCACTGCCCACTGTTGGTGGGGTTGGTGTATTACATGATTGCCTTGCCTCGTTGTGCTTTAGCGACTTCTTATGGCAGGTAAGGAGTCTGCAAGCTCAACCTTGGTTGTTGGTCGATAAATGCATTCTCCTCCAAGCATGTAGATGCTGGCAGATGCAGTACTTCCTGGTTGTGTGAGCAGTGTATTAACAAGCAAAATGGCTTGGCTATATGTGCTATATGTGCTTCGCAGGACGCATGCCTTGACCTTTAACTGTCTCTTGGGAGTTGCTGTCTGGAGTAGTTGTTGTGAGGCAAAGCTTTAAGCATGAATTTGACTTTACAAAGTTCTGATAGGAGAAAATGGGATAAAAATAAATGAGTACAAGGAGCAATGGGTACAGATTATTAATAATCCCTGTCTCTGCATTTCAGTTGCACAGGCCACCTTACACCTTCAATTTGCCTTCATTGCACATTTGGAATTGCCATTGTACTTGCATTTTTCAGTTGTTACATGTACATGTCTACCCCAGGAACCTCATTGCTGCTATCCCAACATTTCATTTGTACATGCTACACCTTCAATTCGCTTTCAATGCACATTTAGAATTGCCATTTGTACTGCATTTGCCTTCATTGCACATCAGCACATTGCACATCTGAATGTCACATCTGTAACATACATAATACTTGTACATTTATTAATACTTGTATATTATTTACATAATACTTGTATATACATAATACTTGTACATTTTCTGCTCTCCTCTACTTGCCTTCATTGCACATTTAGAATTGCCATTTGTACTGCATTTGCCTTCATTGCGTATCTATACATTGCACATCTGTATGTCACATCGGTAACATACATTATGCTTAATACTTGTAAATTTCTGCACTCTTCTATTTGCAGTTCTGGTTAGAAGCTAATTATTCGTATGATGTTTTACCAATTAAACTTGTAAAAAATGTTACACATTTGTTGTGCTCAAGGTCCTCGACTTCAGTAGACAGACCTGAGGCACTGCGATGTTCTACACCAATACTCTAACACACCTGACAAGCATTAAGCAAGGTCATGTTTAGAGAATTCTAGGCCTGCTTGCTGTCAGTGTGGGATAAAGATACAGAAGAGACTGCACACAGCGCTTTGGTATCAGCATGTCTTACTCTTCTGTCTGCAGCTGGTTTAATGGCCAATCAATACATCAGATTAATGAGTATTAACATGTCTAAATGGCTATAGTCTGTGACGTAGACCATAACAAGTCCTCAAATAGTCTACTAGATGGCGATGTTGCACCGCATTGAGAATCACATTACAAATTCTACTCAAGCATGTAAAGAGCTGTTGGATGATTGGTTTGTGTCTGAGCCTTGAACTAAAATAAATAAGAGCGAGATTAAAATCACTCAAGTGTTTTTCTCACAACGGTTCCTGGCACTAAAATATACAAGCCTACGGTTTCCAAGGAAGTTGGATTACAATGCGGCAGAAAGATTCAAAACATAATTTGCTTAATTTTCTGAAAGCTGAGGGCTTCGTACACTACAACCGGGAAATGTGTTTCTGTGAGATATAAATTGTTTAGAGCAATGAAATAAGTTAATGACTGATAAACACCTTTCAATTAAAAGCAAATTAGGCAAGGTTAAACACATATACCACAGAAAGTTCCATCTGAATACCTCAGGGTCATAACTGAGGTGTTCTGACTACAAAATGGCTGTTATGAACAGCTATTCTCAATATATGGATTATAGATATTTTAAATTCGGTTTTTAAGTTCAAGTTTTTTTGATTGCATACACAGTTAAAAATAGGCAGATAGCAGGGGTAACGAAAAGTTTGCAATTCTGCGATCCTTATAATACTTCAATGAAAGTAAAATCAAAAAGGCCAGTAAGACAGAAAAAATGTACAAACCACAAACAATCAGAATACTAACAAAATAATAACAAATACAAGGTAAGTGAACTATATAATGTAAGTATAATTAGTGAATGTTGCTGTGGTGTGTGGTGTTAATGTGAAATAAAAACAAAACTGTGAAGGTTGATAAGGATGGAGTTGCAAGGTTTAATATGACAACAATGATAGATAATGCTTAGCAAATAATACACCTGAAATTGAACCTTTTCTGTTTTTCCATGACTGCAATTGTATCATTATATATAATTTTCCTAATTATTTGTTTCTGGATTATGTTTAGAATTCACAGCAGCCCTCCATGCAACATGCTTGCTTTTTAGCCGTCCTCACCAACGTCAAAGCACAACTCAAGATTGTTTGCGTCAACATAATATTATTTGATTTCTTTAGCCTGCTCTAGAGCAATTCAAATCAAGCTATACACATACCAGGTTTAAAATGCATTTCGCTTTTTGAACTCATGCATTTATGGGGAAAAACCCCAAATTGACATCGAGATGTTCAGAGTGGCACAACATAGATTACCGGTCAAAGGATTTCTGATTCTGTGTTTACAAAAATGCGCAATACAATAACATGGGTTTGAATGAGAACCATAGGAATGCAGTGGTTCCTTTTCAAAATACTTCTCACTTAATGAAGCTAGAAAACCAACGTTAAAATGTTCTGGCTATTTTTACTACACGTTCTCCAGAACCTTTATGAACTACACACTATTTGAATTTGCATGCATTTGCATATAATTATTTACCAAAAGTAACACTTGTACTTCTGCACGCAAATACAGGATTTGATGCCAGTCATAGCAATACAATGGTACATATTTGAAATATTAGTGCTTATTAATCGTTTGAGCTTCAAACAAAAATCAACTGTATGAATTTAACTACATTAATGTGCATACATTTGTATAAAATTGGGCCACAACCTGTTTAGCGCTTACAATATTTTACCAAACAGCATGTCCATCCTAATGCAAGCTCCAAAATGGGTGGCTCATTCAGACTTTATTGAATGTTGCTCCATGATGTTATATTTCTTCCAGATTATCACTTACAGTCTCTTTCTTTACTCCATTTTGTTTGAAACTGACTCCGTATGTAGTATTTTTCCATTTCACTCACTGTCTCTGTGTCACTTCCATTCCTGTCCTCAATATATAGAGGTACACTTGTTGCAGAAATGTTATCTAACTCTTGTAGGTTAGTCAAGGCCAAGACTTGACTAACCTGAAGTCAGAGAACAGGTTGGTGGTAATGATAAGCCAATACATACACAACGCAGAGAACTGTGGAATAACCCTCCTCTATGGCCAGAAAGAAACGGTTGGCCACGCCTGATATCTGAGAAGACTGAACCATCTGTTGAAATGCATGCAACCAAATAAAAATCACTTGATACCTCTCCACCCTCTTCATTGCATCATCTGTGTTGGCATTCTGACATCTATCAGCTGGTGCCATGACCCAGATGGCACTTGGACACAGAAATGTAAAAGTACAAAGTAAAAGCATATGGTTGTGTTCACCAGTTTTAGGAAGTTCCCAATTAAGATCTAAGTTACCGGGTAAAAGTAATAAATTAATAATTTTTCACTCTTCATTTTATTTTATTTATTTATTTTCTATTTTTTTAAATTTTCATTGTATTACCCACTGGTTAATTATGGACTCCCTTCACCCGGTAATTTAGGTCTTAATTACAAATTTCCCTAAAGTGGTGAACACAAAGTGCTTTTACTTTGTACTTTTTACACCTCTGCTTTACCTCAACACAAACCCTGCCAAGGGAGTCCTCTCCCCTTTTCTCTCCTATCTGACATCAGTGGTGTGTTCACCATGCCATTCATAAACAAACATTAACAGTCACGTCAAGTTAAAAACACCTATCAATTGAAACCTCCTGACAGGTGAGTCCATTACTAATACGTAATGAGCAGACACGTGTACAAAAACCTCTCAGCTGGTGAGTCCTCACTTGACTAAAGAGCAAAACTATGACGAACCCCCCAATTTCATTGCCCTTGGGGCCGAGGGATATCACCACGCATTTGTGGGTAGGATAGACTGAATAACCAGTTCTTGGAATCACATCCTATTGAAAATGAACTAATCTATTAACATCTATGGAAAGAGGATACAATGGTGTATCAGATATGTGGAGTCCACATCTCTCAAAGACCACCCTATATGGATGATCACCTGAGCTGGGTGTGTCCTCCCGTAGAAACTCTAGTGAAGCTCCTTCTTCCACATGGCGATATCCTATTAGCCACAAAGCCATGGCTGCAGCTGAGGAGATAGTTACGGATTTGGACTCTGATTTGAATTCTGGACAAACACTGACGGCTCCTTTTGGGGAGGGAGGAGTGAGGAAGGCTGGATGAGCAAGCACAACAGAATGGTAGCACGACATTCCCTTCCCCCCAGGGAATTTCAGGGAAACGGGCGGAGCTGAAAGTGCTGACTGAAGCGTATATCTGTGCTAAAGGAAAAACTGAAAACATCTACAGCTAACTCACAATATGCCTTTCGAGTCACACCAGATTTTTTGGGGAAAAATGTAGTGAAGCCAAGGACTGGAGGATTCACGCACTCCCGAAAGCGTTGCAACTCCCTGAGTAAGTTGGAAAGATCCTCACCCCTGAGAACATAGGAGATGATCTGGCGGACTGTGCAGCCAAAGCAGTCGCAAATAACTTTGCCATCACATACTGTAGGAGGATACGTGTCTTGCTATGAATTATTGCAAATTCATACACTGGGTGCTATGAATTATTGGAAAGTGTCGCCCCAATGGATGAAGTGTGGAAATAGGAGAGAGCAAGGTGTAAGTTGAGGAAAGACAAAATATGGAGACACTTCTCATGCACAGTAGCCCCACAACAGCTTCTCCCTTACCTGGCTACTCAGTTACACGGTCTACGACACGTGGGTGCTGAAAGAATTGTCGACATGCTCATGAACAAGTGGTGGAATCTGGTGTTCAGACGTAAAGCTCGTGAAGTACGGGGCCCCACTAACTCAGATATTGCAAGCTGTGAAAGTGGCTGAAACAACGTACGCGCACAACGTGTGGTTGGAGCCTCCCGCAGAGGGGCACGACATGGCCCCAGGTAATTGAGTCGTGATTCACAAGCCACAAAGAGAAGCCTTACTGGCCAAATGAGAAATGAGCCTTACTCACCAAATTCTGTTCAGGGAAAGAATAGATGGATTCATCGCTGCATAGTAAAGACACAAGAGGATAGAGACCAGAGCACAGAGACAACAGGTCTGATTGCAGTAGCAGACGTATCTTGGGTAAACAGGGTCGGTAGCAGGTTCAGACATTGAATCAGCTCTATAAAACATTGGTTTTCTCTTCTGAACACAAAAGAAAAGTGCTAAATACAAAGTCAGTTTCCAAGTTATACAAGGTGAGCATATAACCGCTCCCTCTGTCCTTCGCCTTCTTTTTCTGTCCTTGTCCCTTCTTTGTCAATATTTTTCTTAATCCTCCACCAAGGCCAACACTTTTATCTATTTATTCACCATTCAGCATTGTCAGATTGGTTAACTCAAAGGTCTGATATTGTCAGCATACCAAGTTTTGATACTGATATCAAGTCATGATATTAGATAGCAAAAACAAAACCAAAATAACAAAAATGTGTTGAGAATTATTTTCTTATCTAATGACTGTGAGAAGGTAATTTATGAGAAGGTAATAACTGCTAATTATTTTAAAAGCAGTTTAAAAATGTAAATTAAAATTAATTGAAGCACCCACAATCATATTTAGTAGCACAATAAAAGTTGTAATTTTAATTACAAGAAACTACTAAATGTGATGAATAAAATGTGCCACTTTTAGGTGAGCCATGAAATGTTTATCTGACTGTTCTCATGGTAACAGGACACTCCAGTGGTGTCTGCAAAACAAAAATTAGAATCTTCGTTTTGACTATGACATCGTCCCTGGTGTAAGTCCCTCTTGCTCAGTAGCCTATATAATATATTATATTTTGCTGCCATGAAATTAAACATAGGCATGGCAGCATCATCTTACAGGCATGCTTTTCAAAAGGAACTAGGGAGTTAGTCTAGATTAAAATAGATATGAATGGAGCAAAACCTAGGTAAAAACTCCCCTGAATACCTAACTTTAGGATTGGGATGTATTTTTCAGTGTGGAATTACACACATTTCAATGCACAACAGAATGTCTCTTCAAGAATTGTTCAGTGTTCTTGAGTGGTCCAGTTGCAGCACTGACTGAAATCTCTGAGAAAAATCTCAGGCGTAGTTTGAATGTTGCTGTCCATCAAAGACTCCCACACAACTCTAGAGCTTGAGACATTTTGACAAAAATAACAGATGCATTTGGCCCTAAGAAATGGGCAAGGTTACAGAATCATATTTCAAAATTATTCACAGCCAAAATTGCTGCCAAAGGTCCTTCCGCCAAGTATTAACTCTGAGTTGTGATGGCATACACAATCAAGGCATCTTTGTTTTTATTATACTTTCTGGGTTTTCTGGGAAAATGTTTCTTTCTCTTTGCAAATATGGATGGTTTTGTGTATATTGACAGAATATTTTTGAATGGCTGTGGTTGTGAGATGTCACTTTGACGCACAAATGGGGATGAGTTGCCAGGCAAACATTTCGCTGTAGGTTAAGTGAACAGCAAGTTAGTAGAACTAGGAAAGCCAGAGGAAAAGGGTTAGGGTTGGGTTAGCTAAAATGATTTAGCCCTAAAGGATGTGACATCTATTTTCAGAATACCTGCCAGCAGTATAATGATTTTACAATTCAAACTGTTTTAAAAAAGACACCACATTCAGAAATAAAGCACAGTAGATTTATAGACCCGTAGGTGTATAGTGCACTAATTTCCCCCAATGTTTCTTTCGTGACCTCATTTTCAAATCAGGCACATCAGGTTTAGAATATAATGTTGTAGTTAACATACCAGAAGGTTGAGGGAAGAGATGAGAGGCCGTAAAACAGGCAGCACCATACTCTTATATAGCCATCTGTAAACATTTGCTGTTTTGACTTTGTGTGTGTCTGTGTGTGTGTAAATATGTGCATGTGCCTGTGTGTGTGTGCACTGTATTGTATTATGCATGGCCCATAAGAAGAGTAGCTATCCTGGACTTGTTTCCAATCTCTCGCTAATAATGAACTCTTTCAGACTTAAAAAAAGAGGTGAGTAAAATTAAACACATAATTTTCTCAGTAATTTAGCAGACGCTCTTATCCAGAGTGAGTTACAGTAAACGCAGACGGAATGAACAGTGTTGTTTCAGCGCCTAAAGGGTGGGAGTTAATTGCCCTGAAGTAGACAAATACAGTTGTTTTCAGATACCTGAACTGAATAACCTCGCACTCCCAACGCACAACTAGCGGAAGTGGATGCCGTAGTCTTTTGTGGCCTTTTCATTGACTAGCGGTTTTCACCAGCTGGAGAACGGCCATGGTAAAGCACAACACGAGGGTGTGAAATAGCTGTGCAAAATGAAACAGTTAATACTTTTAATGGTATAGTTGCATACAGATTCAAAAGAAAACGGTTGGGTACATTTCCAGAAAAATAACTGTGTGGTTGGATTGCTGGTTCTGTCTCTGCTATGCTGTAATGGTGCGATGCAAATGTGTGCAGGTGCTGTGTATGCCATGTGAACGCGTCTCACTGAGTCGACCGTTAGAGGACACTAGATTGAGTTCCGATGCTTGCTCGTTGCCAGAGCTCCATCCATGCTCCCCACTGTGATAATTGATGCGTGCTGAGGTTGCCGTGGCGTCAGGCTGATGCTGCTACACTTTGGTGGTGGATTATGTGAATTCCCCCCCCCCCAATACAATGTAAAGTTATCCCTGGTGGAAAATGGTTTATTTTCTCAAGGGCAGATTCCAACCTGAGTTACGCCCCGTAAATGGTACTGTGCTCCTATTTCATGCACCTTTTCTATGCTTTATTTGACAGAGGGAAAGTGAGAAATATAAAGGACAGATTTTTACAGTGTATATAACAGTGGGCCAGAATAAAACCCATGCAGCAGTGATATATGTAAACCAAGCAGGGTCCTAGAACACTGGACCAACCTATGCCACAAAATCTACTTTTCTACCTGTTAGAAACAACACCATTCCTCTTGCACTGTAACGTACAGTGTTACAAGAGCTTGGTAAATGATAAATTAATTTGGATAAGGCAATTGTAAATATGAATGCCAAATGTTTTAGTTATTTACATTTCTTTGTTTCATCTCTGGAGAGAAATGTAAAAACAGCCATCAGGCAGCCAACTGTAGCATGTCAACTTTCTCACAGGGTAATTTATGAAATGTGTTGTAATGCATCATTTATTGAATTGTATTGTATTTAATTAGAATGAATAAAGATGTTCCGATTTTGTCTGTGTATATCTGCATCCTGTTTCTTTATATCTGAAACCACAGCCTTTGCTAATATGTAGGATATCCCCAGCATGATGCACCCACCTATATGCTTGAAAATCAGGCGGGAGTTATTCTGTAATGTTCTTTTTCCAACTTACATGAAGTCTATAGGGGCATTTCACCCTGGTTGACCCTCAGGTTGTATCATGTTTGAGTGATTCTAGGTCAGTAATTGGCTCAAATCCGGATATGGAATTTGCGTGATTGTCAACACACGCTATTATGTCAGAATGCGTATTAAAGGACTAGCGAGATCTGAAAAATTAATGTAATGAATTTTATTACATTTTGCAAAACCTCATTTTACATTTTACAACAAAATGAACATTATATATAAGTATATTTATATTTGCCCATCAACAAAACTGTCCTTTCTTTTTCCATCTATCAACACAGGTTTATTTTTCTTGCCTCTTTCAGAACTGCCTTAACATTCTGGGTTGCTGTATTTTAACAACCTTGTTTACTCCAGCCCCAGGGGTTTTACATTTGGAATCAAGTTGTTGTTGAATTTTCTGAAGACTACATATACCGAGTCTTAAGGACTACCTAGACACTATGAATAAATTAACCAGTGCTTCTTGTCTGTTTTGTTAAACTAAATTGAACGAGTTTGCTATGTTTCTGTTTTTGTCATGTAAGCTCCTAAATGTGGTTGTCCTAACATAAAACAACTGGTTTAATATTTTCTTAATGTTGAAATTGCTTTAAGTTAAGTTGCTCTGGGTAACTTAATTACTAAAACGCCAAAAGTAAATGTATGATCCTCTATGGGCCCTGTTCAGATGCATTTTCAAGTTAGTGTTTTCGTCTTTTACTGCTGTCAAATGATTGAAGGGAAATAACAGCAAATATTGAAAACCTGTCTCGGTTAATTAATCCCTCACACTCACTGTTGGACTTTCTGTCAAACTGGACATCTCTCTCATTCGGGGAGAGCGAGGTAGACCTACAGTGAGGCTTACGTCCCAAGGCTTTACAGCTCCCCTCTTACTGAGCCCTGGGTAGAACTTTGAGGAATAAGAAAAACATACCGTTTCCGCATCTCTGCAAAGACGTGAGGAAATAGCAGCACAGCGAGCTTGCTGAGTAACTGTATAGTAAGGTATGCACGAGGACAACAACTAACGAGGTAACTCATCATTCATCATTCAAACATAAGAGGCTCTACTTTTTCAAACAGAAGTCCCAGAGATGGTAATAGCATAAATATCTTTAGTGATAGCTTGCATAATTTGACAGCTCAGAAAAATGACACGCTATGTGATGTTGGCTCATCCAGCAGAATATGAACATCGGCATCATGCATTTTTCTCAAGTCTTGTCAGGAAAGGTAAGACTGTGAACCCACAACTCATATGTATCACATGAAAGGAATAAGTCATGTATCACAGTTGAATAATTTTTTATTTGAGCTTTTTGTCGATTATTGTTATTTCACAAAGTTAAGAAAGGTTTTGTTTACAGACGAGCTGTACGTGACCTCAGCCTCACTGTAGCTGAACCTCTGCCCAAGTGACACCACTGCACTCTTTGACAGGCGGCTTGACTGGGATTTACACACACACACCCACACACACACTTCTTAGCAACCATGTTTCTGTAACTTACCATTAAAATAATGCCAGCCAGAAAAGCTCTGCATTTACATTACATGGAGAATATTTAAACAATAGCATTTTACTGAATGGCTAGATTAGGACAATGTAAAACATTTACACTCTATATTAATGAATGTGAGGTTGACTGTGTAAGCATTAACACAACAGATCTAGCCTCCTGGCAGCTGCAGCTGGATGTTGCTCTAAAATCTCATATGTACTTCTGTGATATCATATTTCCTAACCAGGTTCCCACAACATCACATACAGCTCCGAAAAAAATTAAGAGACCACTGCACCTTTTTCTTTCCTTTCCAAAAAAGTCGAAAAGCAAGGTTTTTAGTGAGGAACAGAAGGGTTAAAATTAAGAGACCACTGCAAATTGAACGCTTCTGTTCCTCACTCAAAACTTTCCTTTTCAACTTTTTTGAAAACCATCCTCCACACTTTGGGGGCAAAACACACCTGCAACCTTTTCCAGGCAGGTTCATCAAAACTCCAGTTGACAAAAATGAATGTACAGCCATTGCCTAATTTATGAAGGTCAAAAATATTTGGTATATTTTATTTTGTGTATTCTTTCACCTTCCCCTTTTTGATAGATTACTGTGGACGTATCACATCACAGCAACACACCTGTGAAACTGGAAGTCATGGATTACCAAGTAAAACTTGCTAAAGACTCAGATGAAACTTGAAAATATATACTAATGGGAAGATATATTTCAATTAGATTTGGTTCATAATAATTAAATATTTGTTTTTTCTTTGAACAAATTCACCTAAATTAGACATCAGGTTTCACTTATATTGTCAGTGTAAGCTGTAGCTGCTAAACAACAATGAAATCTTTTCATTGCCTTTCTTGGTCCTTTTTACCAGAGTTGCCAATAATCATGAACGGTACTGTATGTACAGTAACTTATTTTTGAAATATAGAATAGTTCTTTACATGGGACATCACATTATTTTGGATTTCCTGAAAATAAGCTTAGTAACTGCGTGACACTTTGAAACATGATTGCAATTGGCTCCATGTGGTGAATAAATTAAGATGAAATAAGCAGCGTCAAAAAATTATGTTATGGCAGCTCTAGCTTTCCTTTTTTTCATCTCTATGTTACACACAATATACTATTTTCACAATATACCAAATTTGCTTTTGTCCTTTCCAGGAAAAAACTCAAAATAATCCCATGCGTGTTTACCAACCGACTAGTGGTGCATTTTTGTGTTGCTGCGCCCATTGTTTAAGCCCACAGATCATGCTCAACACACGCCCTCTGATTTAGTTCCAGTTAGCTAGGTACAGTGATGCACAAGGACACTGTCGAAGGACAGTGTTTTTGTATAGTTTCAGTTTTTTATACATTTGTCTTATTTCAATATTTATGTATTATTTACCATTATTTTACCAGGTAAGTCGATTTATAACACATTCTAATTCACCGCAACAGCCTTTCTCTTACCTCACCGGGGCTTCAATCTAGCAACCTTCTGGTTGCTGATCGGATGCTCTAACAACTACAACATTTTTATTTTTATTTCAGTGTTCGTTTTCTATAATGACCTCCTCTGGACTGTTGTCTTGATGGTGAGGTGAGATTTAGTGGAAGGGTGCTCAATAAATGACTCACTGAGGCTGAATCAATAAGTAACTTAGGGAAAAAAGCTTGGCCGTATGTGCTGGTGTTGCCGAGGCCTCCCGCCATAGCTAACCCTCAGTTTGGTCCTGGCTTGCCCTGGTGTCCTTCCCTGGTGGCCTCGTTTGACTGGTACTGCCTTCTGTTTCCTACCAACCAGATGGCCTAGGATGTGCACCATGTATGCACCATACCCAGGGCACAGAGTGGCACCAGCTGAATCTATTTTTATCTACAGACTGGGCTCTGCAATCCCATTCTGAACACCCTTTTATACGCATAAAAAATGCACTCCCGCATAGGTCAGCATTGAGGTAGTCTCCATTGTACAGTGGGTATAAAAAGTCACCACCCCTTCAAAATGTTCACCTTTTATTGCCTTACAGCCTGAAATGAAAACGCATTACAACAGATCTTTTTTGGCTTTAGTTACACACAGTAACCCACAATGTCCATGTGAACAAAAAATCTCAAAAACAATGATAATACCCTATTTGCATAAGTGAACTCCCTGAGTTAATTCTTAGTGGAACCACCTTTTTCTTGAATTAAAGTCATGAGTCTCTTTGAATATGCCGCCACTAACTTTACACACATAGACTTTCAATACTTGCCCATCCTTCTTGCTGAACTGTTCAAGTTCAGTAAAATGACCACTTATGGACTGCACTCTTTAGGTAATTCCAGAGATTATCGATGGGATTTAGATCAGAACTCTGAGGACATTCACCTTCTTGTCCTTCAGCCACTGTATGTTTGCTTTGGTGGTGTGCTCTGGGTCATTTTCAAGTTGAAACTTGAACCATCTTCCCATTGTCAACTTCCTGGCAGAGGACGGCAGGTTTTCTGAAGAGAAACAGTGCCTACTGAAGAGAAACAGTGCCACAACAGGATGCTGCCATCACCATGCTTTACTGTAGGCATGCTGTTCTTTGGGTGGAAGGACGTATTGGGTTTTTGCCTTCCACTTCGTTATAATGGTCTTAACTGTGCTCCAAGGGACAGAAAAAGCCTTTGAAATCATTTTACATCGATCCCGTGACTTGTGCCTTTCCACAACTTTAACTCGTAGATCTTTTGAGTAACTTTCTGCCCATAGTGGATTCTTTGCTTTGAATTGCACCACTAAGTAGTGGAGTCCTTTATGTTCAACTGCTTTTATCCTGAACTACTCAAAGACACTATAATTGATCACATCTAGAAGGTGGTCTATTATATCTCAGTTTGCACTTGCAATTCTAAGGGGTGTTCACTAAAAGTGTTCATTTAGATACTGTATGTCAGAAAAAAAGTAAAAGTAAAAAAAGTCTGATTTTATGTGTTTTCATATCAGGCTGTAAAGCAACAGAAGGTGAAGGTGACTTTCTATACCCTCTGTATACTTTCCCTCCTGTCCATTCATTGTAAATCCATACAGTAGTACACACAGAGGATGGTGGAGTTGGAGAGGACACATCCCACTTCAAAAGACATCATCCCAAATCCATACAACTAAAGCCCCCGCCTCCCACCTTAGTGAATGGGTTTTTATAATTCACCCATACTAATGACTCTGGGTGATAATGAAACATTTTTAGGTTAATAGCTATTGGCTAGTCATGCTCTCGGAGAAGCATATTCTAACCAATTAGTGTAATTAATGAGTTCTAGTTGAACAGACACATATACCCAAACATTGTTACAAAATGGGTTCTGTATAGTAAAATGGAAAATTGGTAAAAGCTTACATTCTAATTACAGATGAATTAGACATTGGCAGCACAGTGGTGGAACTCAAACAAACCCAGTCATTGAAACAATTTAATTTAATTGTATTTGTTTAGTCAGGATTTTCTCTACTAATTAGCCTTTTGACTAATCAGAGTGTCTCTTTTGCCCATATTTGGAAAAACGATAGAACATTAACAATGCCTTCTGTTTTCCTGAGAGTCAATGGAAACCATTGTTTTGGTTCTAGGCAGCACATGATTGAAAAACCTAAGTGATCTGCAATATTATTCTCTTTGGATTTGTGAATACACATCTAGACAATTTAACATATTGTATAATTTTCGATGAGACGTGGAAATCTACGAACAGCATTATTGGTCAGGAAAGGGTAAAAGACAGAGGAGACAGTATTAGCTGAAAGAAGTAGTTTGGACTTAAACCCACACTGCCGCAGTATACTCTATGTGCACCAGAGGCAGGGCTTAGATAGCTGGACCACCCTGGGGTTAGGGTTACCACCCTGGGGTTAGGGTTACCACCCTGGGGTTAGGGTTACCACCCTGGTAACGACTATAAAGTGTTTTTCAAATGTGTATAATTTACGAAAACTTAAAAACTGCACTCTCTATGCCCCATGACAACTTTTCCCTTTCCATGTAGATTGTTCTCACCTCTCCACCATAGTTCCAGTACTTTGTCTATTAGTGTAATTTAATTTCAGATGTAGTTTGTTATTTATTATTTTCTTATTTATCATCACGCTAAATGTATGTAGTCTATTCATGAATTGAAGTATAGTTTATAAGAGGAACGACAGTCATATGATCACACCATTGAAATGGGCCAAGTACTCCAAAAAAGTTTTTATGTGGTTTCCCTTATTTTAAAGTGACCTCACCCTATCTGACATATCACCACCAATCACAATTATTATGGGATTCAGGTATGCAGGTCATTTGGGAGAGGGATGCATGGTTCTGTCAAATGGCTAGATTAAGCTGTGTAAACAAAAGATTTCTTTGTAAGGTGGGACTTTTCAGACAGAAGATTTCAGATGGGTGATCATGTGACTGTTGTTCCCGTTTTAAATGTATGTAGTCTAAATTTACTGTACTTAGCTTGGTCTTTGCACTGTACATGCACTGTATTTTTCTGTTGATGTTCTGTGTCATGTCATGTTATACATTTTGTCTTTTGTCTGTTTCATTTTGTGTGGGCCCCAGTAAGATTAACTGCTGCGGTTGTAGTGGTGCCAGGTCAGCAACATCTCCTTTAATGTTAAAATAACTAAGAACTGATTGTGGACTTCTTGAGGCAGGAGAGAGACGTTCAGACACACCATAACCGGGACAGGGAAACACATCTTCTACCCTCAGGCCATCAGACTGTTAAATTAACTGCCGTGCACTTACACGCGCACACATGCACAGTGCAGCTTATTTATGAACAATCACCACGCACACACTTAATCACACACACTCTCTGTGGACAAATGATCTCTCACACTCAATACATCCACGCTCAACACATCCACACACAAACACACTCATTCAGTCCATTCATCTGTCCCTTTTACATTGTGAGACTGATTACTTTTCATCTATTTCTGTATATCCTGTTTATTAGATTAAAAAAATCTATTAGTAAACGTGTTATTTGGACTAGTGTGGACCTTTTTGTAGAGGTACTTCATGCCAACTGCATTGTTCATAATCTACTATAATGTGTGTGCGATCAATAAAACAACCAAGACAACTCAAAATGTGGTTAAGACATAAAATGATGTTGATCCTTGCTCTCATATTTGAATTAATTTTTGTATAGTTTCTCACTCCCTCAACGTTTTACTGAAATGCAAGTGGATAGACCCGCTTTAATGACTAACTATAGCTCCAGGAAGACAACATTTTGAGTGTTATGTAATCTGCTTTCAGGTCTGCAGCCACCGCAACGTTGAAGGTTGTGGAGGACATTCCCTTTATTAAGGATGAGATGCTGCATTGTGTGTGTATTCCTGGGCCATACTGTCCTCGTGCGGAGATTAGAGTGTATTGTGATGACTGGAGTGGTATGTGAACTATCTGTCAAACAGACATTTTGGAAGTCGTACACTGTAGTACTAAACTTGGGTGTGCCACATGGATACATTTTAGGTCCCCTGTTGTTTATTACTGATCACCAACATTGGGAAACATATTGAGACAGCTTTTTAATACTGAAGTTAAATATACAGCTCCAGAAAAAATTAAGAGACCACTGCACCTTTTCCTTTCCTTTTCAAAAAAGTCAAAAAGGGAAGGATTTGAGTGAGGAACAGAAGGGTTAAAATTAAGAGACCACTGCAAATTGAACGCTTCTGTTCCTCACTCAAAACTTTCCTTTTCAACTTTTTTGGGAAGGAAAGAAAAAGGTGCAGTTGTCTCTTAATTTTTGCCGGAGCTGTATATTTATTACTTATAATATTTTAAATACTTTTTATTTGAATGCACGACACTGTTCAGCAGCTTTCAACATAATTCAACAGACACGCTATAGTTAAGCAACAAGGCACGGGGGGGGGGGGGTTGTGGAATAGCCTATTTATACCAATATACCACGTCGAGTTAGCAGATAGCCTAGGTCCGTCTACACAAAAGGAACATTTTTTTACCATTTTCAATGTTAAAATACGATGGAATTGCTACTCCTCTGGGAAAGGATGAAAGATGCAAAAACCCAGCAAGCAGCCTCAAGTATATATGTCTAGTTAAACTGTGGTTCAGTTTGGCACAGTGGTGGTGCCTTCATAGAAAGCATATTGGCTCAATGTGGTCATATTGTTCTAGCAGGAATACTGGAAAAATATAGCATTGGAAGAAATGGGCACATTGTATTTTCTGTGGATCAGTGCAACGGTTCCGGGGAAGTAGCATTTTAAAGTACTGAACATTAAAAAAAAAAAATATTGAAAACTTATTGGATTATCTTTTTGTTGTTCATTTTTGTTTTTTTGGCAAGTGGGCTACGGAGTAGAGAAGAAGCTAATTACAGGTAATTGTCTAATTTGCTCTCATTGTTGCGCACTGCTCAAACCCGGAAATGCTGCTCGCAGCTTACATTTTCTGTTGTATTTGTGCCGCTGCCAGTGTCTTCCATCTGGGTCTTCTGTGTGTACATTAATTAACTATTTTAATGCTAATCCCAGCCCTCATCCCCACGGGAGGCCCCATGCTTCTTGCCAGGCCGTCATTGTAAATATGAATGTGTTCTTAATTGACTGGCTTAGTTAAACAAATGTTAAATCAAATAAAAATAATAGAATTAAAACTTCGATTTTTGCTTTCCGGTGAAAATAGTTATCTACGGTGCCATCATGTACACAGGGATTGTTCATAAATAACAATGTGTTGATTATATTAAACCTGAAGGAAGGGAAGACAGATTGACTTACTTTGTTATTGATGTGAAATAATTTTTGTAATGAGAGCGAACTGATCTTAAACCCAACCGTAAATAAAAACCCAACAGAAAATAAAAACAGTATTCAGGTTATATGTTGCATTGGAACACATATCTAAAACACTCACAGATGTCTCTTATTTGGACAAAATAAACATTTATCCTGATTTGAGTAAATTCTGCCAGCCTTCCCGTTTTCTTGTCTTTCGCACAATTATGTTTTCTCAGCAGAAATGCAACTGCAAGCTGAGTTTTTTGGTTTCTGTAACTTAATATGCAATATGTGTGGCCTTTTCAATGTGGCCTTTCAATTTACGTCATGGTCATTAGTGGGAAGCAATAAAATAATTAGTAGGAAGCAATACTGTCACCACTGAGAAGGAGGACTGGGGTATCTGAGCCCTCAGGTCAACAATGACTGGAATATAAGAAGCCTGCAGTATATTGTGATACATCCTATAGTACTCATACTCAGGGTCATGGTCATTGGGCCAAAAATAGAAATGTTAAGGCCATTAGCACAGCAATTTTGCCGTTAGGTAAAAAAGCAAACATGCTGCTAGTGAGATTAAGGAGAGAGATGCTTTAGAGCAGACCTGGGCAAGATAAGGCCCCCGGGCCGGATCCGGCCCGTTGAGTAATTCTATCTGGCCCGCGATACATCCAAAACTTTTAAAATAATTCAAAACAAAAAATACCTGACGAGGTCCGCAGATTATGTTAGTTTATTTACTGCGGCATATTTATTTATTTTCAAATTAAAAGTCCCGTGGCACTCCCCGTAATAAGTACAGCAGTATCATACCGTCTGTTTAAAATACCTTTAAGTTGAAACAAGGTATTTTCGTTGCTATGATACGTAGGGACCAGCACCACAATCCACGCACGGAAGTTATCATTTGTACGTACTAAACGCAATTGATGGCTAGCGATCTCTGGAAATGAGCCTAAGAAAAGTTGATAACGAAAGCAGGGTATTTAAAAAAGAATTGACAGGAAAATATTTATTTGTAGATGTCACAGGTAAAGCAACTTGCTTAATATGTTAAGCTAACGTCGCAGTTTTTAAAGAGTACTATTTGCAGAGGCATTTCCAGAGCGAGCATGCGGAGAAACGCAAAAACTACTGCTACAATTCAACCAGTCCAAGCGCAGATGCAGCCTCACTGATGAATATCTTGCAGCAGTACCGCACACTGCTTCAACAGAAATGACTCCTGACTTCACCTCACTTGTCAACGTCCATATGAGGCTCTCCTGTTCATATTGAGTGAGTAGCCCTAAAAGTTGTTTTCTTGGGTCTGGGCTGCTGGAATAGCTGTCGTTAAAAGCACGTAGTACAAAAATATACTGTATGAAGTTAGACGACGGCAATTATACCAACATTTGCTTTGAGTGAAAATCTTCAGAAGTGATTTCATAGACTTATGGCTGCCCTAATAACTATTATACCTATAACTGTTATACACTGTACCTTATGTAATAAACTTACTCTGTTGAGTTGAAAGTTAAGTTTTAAGGCAAATATGTTTTGCAACAATTCTGTTGAGTAATAACCCTAAAAAGGGATTTTTTAGGCCTTTGCCTGCCATAATAACAGTTGTTAAAAAAAACATTGTTAAAGTAAATTAAGAAATTTTGAAAACGGTGTTGCATGGAAAATAAATATGCATAAATATAATATGCAAGTTAACAGAGTTAGCTATGTTGTGTGTTTTTTAGGCATGTTGGTTAAAAAAGTAATCTGGCCCACGATGCACTCTGGCATTTTCAGTGTGGCCCCCCAGTGAAAAATATTGCCCACCCCTGCTTTAGGGAAATGCTGAACTCAATTAGGCAAAATTTAAGTCGCTTTCCTACTGTAACCATTCCTTTTTTCTTTAGGTTATAACTGTATAAAGTTACATACATATAGTGCCTTTGAAAAACATTCAGACCCCTTCATTATCTCCACATTTTCTATGTGTTATTGACTTAATTGATAATTGATTACGTTTTTTACCCTATAATGACAAGGCGAAAACACTTTTTTTAAAACTTTGTGCAAACTTATTCAAAATAAAAAACAGAAATAGTTTGTGTAGATTAGTATTCAAACCCTTTATTCAGTGCTTTGTACTGTAGTTGTTTTGAACAGAACACAGCATCCACTGCATCCCTGCAATCACTCAATTACAGTTTCTGTTTATCACAATGAGTTAGATGGGCATCATTTAAAAAACTGTAAATACTTGTGGAAGATGTAAAATGTTCGCGATTTATTACAAACAAAAACTTTTCAGAGTCTGGTATAACAGTTGATTATTTCAAGTTTAATTACGTGGATCCACGGGAACAATTAGCTTTCACAAAACAGAGTATAAGTACAGAGACCAACAGAGTAGTGTCATAACAATTGTTCTGCTCATACATTATTGCTTCCACCTCTTTATAGCCCTCCTTGTCAGACCCCAAATATATTATCTCTAATGCTATAAGATACATACAAAACACCCCTAGTCCCTGTCCTTCACAAACGGAAGAATACAGAGGAGACACAGGAAACTTCACCTTGGAGCCAACTGAGCAGGGTCGTAGATAAGAGGTTTGAGGCCTGGCGCCTTTGGTTGTGGCCATAATCACTTCTAAGAACAGGGCATGCTGACCTAGGTCTTCTATACGTGGCAACCATGAACAGTCTAAAGCAATTTAAGGCCTAATCTAAAACAGTCCATTTACTACAGTTAATTTGCAGAATAATGGGTAGAATAAGAATAAGGTAATAAATTAAACTTTAACAATTACTGTAAACATGCTTGTAGACTATCTTTGTAAAAAAAAGACATGAATATACAGCTATGGAAAAAATTAAGAGACCACTGCACCTTTTTCTTTCCTTTCCAAAAAAGTCAAAAAGGAAGGTTTTTTTGTGAGGAACAGAAGGGTTAAAATTAAGAGACCACTGCAAATTGAACGCTTCTGTTACTCTCTCAAAACATTCCTTTTCAACTTTTTTTGGAAAGGAAAGAACAAGGTGCAGTGGTCTCTTAATTTGTTCCCGGCGCTGTATACTATCGTAGTGTTAGGCTTACACAAGACAGTTTAGAGAGACAGATCAAATCAAACATAGACTCATTCTGTTCAGAACCCGGGGCATAATGTCATCTTTTCACGGTACGTCCAACAAAGTGATGATGAACATTGACACCATGTTTGAGTTGAATCATTTGGAGTGAAAGGGGTTTAGATTGCTTGTATGAAATCGAGTAGAGGATTTATTATTACCCTCAATGTTATCTTTCGAAATACAATATATGTATTCATCAAGTGAAATTACCTCACTCTGTTAAAAATGGCATGTAAAAAGTTGTCCTATCCAATTAGAGAGACCTTCATGCCATGTCCAGTGTTTATTTTCACAGGCCATATTCATCATAATCGTCAAAAGTTTGGCATCCATACATTTTTCACGTTAGGCAGAAATAGTCATGTGCAATCCGACCAATCAAATAAACTCTGCAACCCAAGGCTGGAAATAAAATACTCTGTTCTGCAAAGATGACTAACAAAAATACTGAGATGGAAGAAAATGTAAGGTACTGAACATGTACTGACAATTACATTTCTCATTAACATGTGACTCGACCAATCTTTTGAACTCTTTTTTTTTTTCCATTTTCCATTCCATTTTCCATTTTTCCAATTTCCATTTTCTTATTTTAGGAACCATTAGAAGGAAAGGGGTCAATCTGTTGCCAGACTGAGAGTGGTATCATCTGCATGAAAATGTATATCAGCTGTCTCAATCGAATGTTATTGACATAGATAATAAACAACAATGGACCTAAAATTGTACCTTGTGGTGCGCCTGAATGCAGCTTTATGGTGTCTGAATTACAGCCATTTCCTGTAAAATGCTGGGCTTGATTTCAAAGGTAGTTCACAACCCATTTAAAAGCATAACTACTCATCCCAATTCATTCCAGTTTCTGCACCATACCGTAAGGTCAAAAGTGTCAAAGGCATTTACACAAGTCTATGCACACAGACACACAAGTATATGCACATACAGATATATTTTAACACTACTTAATCAGGAAATGGGAGGACTACTGGAAATGGTTGAAATCACAATTTTAGTGTTTTGTTTTGTGTTTAATGCAGAATTCTTTTGCTGCATCATTTGAATGTTCAACATTAATTTACTTATCTGATCATACAGTTGGTTTAACCCAGTTTCACAGGTTTTCATTCAGAATGTTGCTGAATCCACCAAAAGTAACTAGAGGCTCCACACTAAGCATTGGAGGATTCAGTATTTGCATCAAAAGGTGGAAATAGGTCACTCTATCATTGTATGTAATTTTGCTTGACAGGTTTAAAATGTGATTATCATCATGATCCATAACAACTTAGGGCATAACAACCTGCCTGATACTAACAAACTGTAGAAGTATTTTCTTAGACTCATAGTCAATCAATATGAGGCTATAAAAAAATGGAATTTAATACTTGTATGAGTGAAACTTCGTAGGGTTATGATAGTGACTTATATACACTGAAACCCAATAAAGTGTTTTCCCCACATTCTTAAGAACATGCACCAATATTCAGATTGAAGAGAAACTTTGGGGGTTATAAAGTACCACTATTCTGTTTAAAAACATTGTGTATCAAACAAAGTGATTTACATTCAGAAACCCTCCAAACATCAGGCGTCAGGTTGCGTCCATTGCTTTTCATGGTTTCATTACATAGTCATGATTTTTTAGTCTTACTACTTTTACTGTGTAATATTACTGAAGTTTTGTCTGTTTCTGTGGAAACAGACAGCACATGTACTAATGACTAACTACACAACATCCTTTTGTTTGGCACATCTACATCAAGATGTCATTCTTTAAACGGGTTTGTAATAAATATTGAATAATTTATCTCCTATCAAAAATGTATGGGGAGTTTATTAAAAAGATTTGTTGTTTTGTGACTTGAGAATCAATTCACCTCCGGAAAGAAGCGATTATTACTAGTGAATAATACATAAATGACATCTGTGTACCAAATGGCACTCTATGCCCTACATACAGCAATATGACACATTACACTTTGCATCCATTATCACGCTTTATGCAGGGAATAAGAGTCCATTTAGGATGCAAAATTTGTTGAATGCATGACATCATCAATTATTAATGTATTATGATGCTGTATAGAACCGTGGAACAGAATGTCTCTATGAGATCCTCCTCCCATTAGTTCCTGTTCAGTTCTTTTTATCACATTTGACTCATCCTGGAGAGCACTGCATGAGTCTGTCTGTCTCGCTGCATTAATGACAGGGTAGAGAAAACACATTAAAATGAATAGGATAGTTTGTTTCGTCCATGACCCCATGTGAAATGTTTGGTTGAAATAAGCTGATTTTGTGCCATGACACTGTAGTGACTCTCTACTGATAATGGCAGAGCCTGGCTTTGACCTCAATTTCTTTGGAGGGATTCTGGGGAAGTTGCAAAAAAACACATTTTCAATTTACACATGCAAATGAACAATATCACATGTGAAATAGGACACATATAAGCAGCCACAAAATGAATGAATTAATATCCCTCAGCACCCCCCTGGCTGTCCATGCTTTACAGGTTAACATTCCGAGAAATCACCTTAAAACACTTTATTCACAGCAATGTCATGTCCATTACCTCTACACAGCTTCTGTTCCATCTAGGTTTTATGAAATAATGTATGTTGTAAAAACTGTTGGAAATTCTTCCTCTGGAAATATGAACAAACAAAAAAAGAACATTGTTCTATTATTGGATTCATGATAACCAAAAAACAGGACTCAAACAGAGACAGACTGAGAGGATCGACACTAAAAAACTCTTTCATTTGCGTCATAAATCAGAGATAAATGTCTAATTCCCTGAATTCTCTAACTCAGCACTCCAATCCCAGAGACGGAGATGGGCCATTTGGACCAGAGGGGGCCATTTGGCCATGTTGAGATCGATGCCTGATAAGTGTCGATCTGTACGCAGCCCAGAGTTTAATAAAGGAAAAAGGTTTTCTCTAATGGATGAAACAAGACCCCTTTCTGGCCACTCGGCTTCTCTTCTGTCCAGGGATAACCCGACGACAACCAGAAACTTTTTAAAGTCAAGTGTGGTTGCTGTGCAAAGCTTACCCTCCAAATTGATTTTGAGTAGCAATCCTTCATAGCCTTTCTACATCATTAAAAGGTGAAGGGACAAGGACGCAAATTACTTTTCTTTACCCAGGCTACCAATACGGAAATCCATAAATGGCCATATACATTAAAAGACTTAACATACAGGTGCTGGTCATATAATTAGAATATCATCAAAAAGTTGATTTATTTCAGTAATTCCATTCAAAAAGTGAAACTTGGATATTATATTCATTCATTACACACAGACTGATATATTTCAAATGTTTATTTCATTTAATTGTGATGATTAAAACTGACAACTAATGAAAATCCCAAATTCAGTATCTCCGAAAA
>JACXGI010001020.1:55185-106148 GCA_016801175.1 Esox masquinongy | reverse complement strand
CCTCTGTCTACGTCCTTCTCCCGGGTCCCATTTCCCTCTGTCTACGTCCTTCTCCCGGGTCCCATTTCCCTCTGTCTACGTCCTTCTCCCGGGTCCCATTTCCCTCTGTCTACGTCCTTCTCCCGGGTCCCATTTCCCTCTGTCTACGTCCTTCTCCCGGGTCCCATTTCCCTCTGTCTACGTCCTTCTCTCTGTTTTCCCATCTCTAAGTTTTTCCACGGCTTGGACGTGAACACACTGATCCTTGAACAGCTGATGCGAGCTGTGTTTCCTACAGAACCACTGTTGGAACTGATCTGAAAACAGGTGTTAAGACGGCTACCCCTCCTGCCTCTCGCCTGTCAGCTCACTGTATCATGGTGGCCATGTGAAAGCTCACTAATTCTTGGTTCTTTCTCTCTTCCTGTTTTGTTTGTTGTTTTTGTGACCTGCTCACCCTCTTGCTTAGCAAATGGAAAAACTAGCAGTAAGTGGTTCTCTTAGTACTCCTCTAGACTCTAACATAATGATGATGCTGTCACCCGGACAACACACTGACCATCTCACCCTCTGTCCATGTACCACTGCTGCCAACCAACCGAGGCCTGGGCCCCTCCCTCATTTACATTAGCCAGCCCTTCACCATTCACCTGTCATACTGTTCCCATCATTAGCCTTTTTGCAGATTTATTCTTTCTATTTGGCTTTCCCTTAATAAAACTCTTTAACCCATCCTCTCGACTGATTTGCAGTAAAATCCTAATTGTAAATGTTGTCTAGCTGATTTGAGAAGGGGGGATGTTGACCTTGGCTATGGGGAGGAGAGGATAGAGAGAGAGCTGTGAGGAGCTAGATTTGGTCTACCTATCATTTTGCATGCTTGTTGCTCCATTCCCATAAATGTTAAAAATCCCATTTTTCTTTCATGTACCCCTGATATTGTTGGATAATTCCAGCCATATATGGTCAGTACTTCATATCACTGTGGTTGGATGTACCTTTAGGGGCATGACAGACAGTCCCAGACAGTCATTCATAGACGTCACCGGCCCAGACTGGAGGGGATGGCTGTTGAACACCCAGTCCTCCAAGACTAATGTTAATAGCTGGTTATTATACTGCTGGTTAATAGTGCAGGCCCGTCCCTACTGGTCTAGACCCCATCGGTAGTTTCTGCAGGGACATCTCTCTGCTCTGGCCCTCGTTAACCCTTTCATCTCCTCCCCTTTTTGTGTCTAACCCAGGATATTCATCCGTCTGATCACGTGAGCGTTATGCCTGGCCTTCTCAGAAGGCTGTGAGGTGTGGCTGGGTGTCTGTGGGTTACTCTGTGTTCTCTCTCTCCAGGAGTTGGAGTTGTGTCGCCGGCTGTACAAGCTGCACTTCCAGCTGCTGCTGCTCTTCCAGGCCTACTGTAAACTCATCAGTCTTGTGGACACCATCAAGGGAGATGCTGAGGTGAGACGGGGCAGAGCAGGGGAACGGGTGGAGGAACACTGAAGGGGGATGCTGAGGTGAGACGGGCGGTGCAGGGGAACGGGTGGAGGAACACTGAAGGGGGATGCTGAGGTGAGACGGGCGGTGCAGGGGAACGGGTGGAGGAACACTGAAGGGGGATGCTGAGGTGAGACGGGCGGTGCAGGGGAACGGGGGGAGGAACACTGAAGGGGGATGCTGAGGTGAGACGGGCGGTGCAGGGGAACGGGTGGAGGAACACTGAAGGGGGATGCTGAGGTGAGACGGGCGGTGCAGGGGAACGGGTGGAGGAACACTGAAGCTGCTGGAAGGCAACAACGGAAGCACTGTTATAGAAAAGGAGCAGTAGGCATCACTTCAGGCCCCTGATTTATTTACCTTTATTTAATCAACCAAGTTCAAGAACAAGACATATTTTACTATAACAGTACTACCCATAAAATACAAATATATTTTTTAATATATACATGAAAAAAACAATTTTAACATAATGAAATATATATATATATATATATATATATACATACACACACACACACACACACACACACACACACACACACACACACACACACACACACACACAGTGTTCCCCAAAAAATAAATTAAATTAAAATTCACAATGCAAACAACCCAAGCATACACATCTTTGTGTAGTTAACCTCTATTTAGGTGACAAGCCCCCAAAAAATTGTGCACTTAGTGTCCTGGGTCATACACATGTACATATGCACGGTCACTCTCTCATGCGTGTGGAATGAGATACTGTAACGGCATTAGTTGTTCTGTAAAGTCATGAGCCGCTATTGTAAATGACTATGAATAAATGTGCCAATAAGATAAGATTCCAAAATTCTACACGATGCAAGGGAGTATGTGTTCTCTTTATCTTTCTTACACACACACACACACACACACCCTCAATATTTTGCAGACCAACAGGCACTGAGACAGGGCTGCACAGTCTGTGATACGCTGTTGCCGTTGGGTCTAGCTCCACTGTGCTGTTTTTTTTACTGGTTTAATATCATTTAATCCCCTGAAAGTCATTGACTTATTTCTCACATCGAAAGATTGGGTCAGATATTCCAGTTAATCACACATCAATACTAACAGCATTGTTGCACTGAATTTCTAGACAGGTCTTGCAAAAACACACACAACACGTGAGATTAACTTTTTCTGTGGTGTATCTTCAAGGTGACCAACATGTCGGAAGAGCTGGCCATGCTGGAGAGCTGTTTAAAGCAGGCAGAGACTGGAGCTGATGGACAGGAGGAAGTGGGTGTCTCCGATGCCTCCCAGACCAGCACCGAGTCAGCCATCCAATCACTGATTGAGAGCCTGAGGGCCAGAGACTTTGGCTCGGCCCTCACACAAGTCAAAACCTTCAGGTAAGAAAAATGAATAGACAAAGTCCCATTCTATCATACATCGATTCTGTATTGTAAGTCATTACACAGGTGTGTAATGTGCTCTGTGTAGTTGGCTGTAGTATATCACCTCCTAGCCCCTCTGATCCTTCCCTGTCCTCCACCAGGTCTCTGTGGCCCAATGACATATTTGGGAACGAGTCAGACGACGCAGTCCAGACTCTCCTGCACATCTACTTCCGTCACCAGACGCTGGGCCAGACGGGCTGCCTGGCTGTGGTGGGACCCAGCAGGGACCTGTCCCAGGCCAGTGGCCGTCTCATGGAGCTCAACCTGCAGATCAGAGAGGCTCTGAGTCAGGCGTGCCAGCTCCCCCGGACCACTGTAGTCAGCACTGGACTATGAGGCTCCAGGCCCCCAGCTTGGCCTGGGCTGGACTAGAGCCAACATCCCCTGTACCACTCAGGGCTCCCGTCAGCTCAGTGTTGGGGAGAAAAGAACAGACTTCACCTATAAGGGCTAAAGGGTGTGGGAATATCTGTGACTCTTATTAATATATATATGACTTAATACTTAAAAAGCTAATATGTTTTCCCAGAATAACCAACTTGCAAAATTCTGCTGCAATAAGTTGTGGTGTTATGAGACTGGTGAGGACTGGTCCAGAAGTCAGATGGAGGCAAGGGATGATGATGCTAAACTGGAAGCGTTTTGGCGGAAATGACCTGGTGGGCCTCCCTATTGGCCAGTGGCCTCCTCAGGACTCTGGATGGGGCCTGAGGTCTGGTCAGGGAGACAATCTGGAGTTGTGTTCTTGTAGCAGAAGAGTTGGAGCATGGGAGGGACTTGGTTGTCAGTCCGGAAGGAAACCGGATGGACTCTTGAAAGGACATGCAGTCCCTGTCAAGAAGCCTAAACAAATATAAAGACAAAAAAATGTTTTCAACAGCATGCTTAAAAGAGGAAAGCACTCCAAGAATATTTTTTTTGAGAAATCGCCTATTTTTTATTAGAGCTAACATCCTAGGTTGTAAATGTTAGGATATTTAACGTCTAATTGGAACCCTAGGGGAGAGGTCGTTTCCCCCCACCCCCACGGGGGACTGTAGAAAGAGAAATCTATCCGTTTAATGATCTGCATCAAGTTTATTGACCTGCACTGAAGACCAGCATCATCTTCAATAGGTCATCTAATGAAACTCACTCTGTAACCAAATAAGTAGCTGCCTGTAGAGACTTTAGTCTGTGTGCTATAAATTGGATATACTTGTATACACATGCGTGCACACATACAAACACACACACACACACACACACACGCAGACTGGCTACAACTCATTATGAAAACAACGGTAACTTATTTTACTCTGTATATATTTTAGAAAATGTATAGTGTAAAACCAGTATTTTTCTCTTGTACTTTTGTGTAATGCACTGTTTATTGGGGTAGTCTGTATAAAGCTAATACGAGAAGAGAAAATGGAATAGACAGTCACTAAGGACTCACTCCACTTATTATAATCCTTTCACACAAACTTTATTTCCTGAAAACTGGCCTGCCTGGTGGGGGTCGCGGTCCAAATGCTTAGAGGTCAGATGTCATTGGAACTGGTTAAAGGGGCTTGCTAGGATATATTCTGCTTCCTGTTGGACCGCCACAGCCCAGCCAAGCCCAGTCATATGCATTCCTTCTCTCCACTGTGATCTCTTGGTGTCGGCCCGGCACAGGATACGCTAAAAAGCCTTATGAGGGGAAACCGAGGCCTGTGTTGGTCCAAGTTAGCTGATTCAAGCGGCTGATTGTGTGCCAAGGCCCTGTGTTCTGAGGGAACCTGCTGCCATTAAGGCTCTGCTTTTGCTTCTGAAAAGGCACTGCTCGCTGCCTGTGGAACTGCAGAACATGAACTTGATGTCTGAAACCGTCGCAGAAAACTTGTCATGGCACATTGTAAACGATCACTGTACTCATTCCTCACAGAGAGACCTTGTCTGTTGCTTGTCTGGTACATTTGAATGCTGTTCTTAATTATTTAATGGATATATTATTTACCTGAAAAATAGTTTTTATTTAGAGAAGCATTACCGGTATTTTTTTTGTCATCTCACATACCAGCCTTTTCCTCTCTGGATAAATAAAAACCTGATCATATGAATTTGTCATTGTTTTCACACTACATTGTTAGGGCTATTTGGAAGCACTAAGGCACCAGGGGTGGTGTATTCCCAAGACCTGTTCCTATAACAAATCCCAAAATGCCTTATTGCTCGTGTTACCGATGCAATTAGAGCAGTAAAAAGTGATGCAATACCTGTGGTATACAATTTCATATACTATGGTTAACAGCCATTCAAACCACCTGGTTTAGAAATAAAAATGTAATACTTTAACCGTTGTGTTCTAATGACACTGAAGAAATTTTACTTTAACAGGCTACATTGTCAATGAGGCCAGAACTGTTATAGAGCAGGGGTCCCAATGTTTTCACGTGAAATCACTGTTAAGTAACATTAAAGCAAATGTGTTGATTTCATGTTAACAGTTTCTGTAGGACTACCATTCAGGTAGTAGTGGCTGAAATTTGCTTGTTTGCAATGGCTGTTTAAAAGGAAACAGATTCCAGTTTCTCTCAACCTATATACACCATTTTCTGGCTAGAAAGCCAAAGGATAATTTCACTTGTACAACTTCTTGCAGATGTTTCTCCACATGCTTCTGTCACACTGATTTGAAAAGCAGGTGGTCGTGTATGCAACACTGGACTGGGAGTATGGATGTCAGGGCACATTCAACACTGCAGTGAGGCAAATCTAGACTACTCTAGAAATCACCTTGTATTACCCAGTCACATTTAAATTCAGTTTTGTCCAAGGAGCCATCCTAGACAGTGCAAAGAAGAATACCAGAGAATGTAGACTGCTGGGTAATGCCATTTTATTTAATCACAGATGTTTTTTCCTGCAATCACTTCCATAATGCAACAGAACAGAAAAGAAAAATCAAATCTCAAAAGTATAAGCCCATCTCCCAGTGCCTCAGTGTGCATGAGGGCCATCTCTGGGTTGAAGGACACTTCCTGCAGGTTGGATGTGATGTAGGTGAAAGTTCATGTGCAGGTCCCTGCTAAATGATGTACTTGAAACTGAAGGTGCTATCACAGGAGAGCCTCTTCCCCTTGCACCTGCCACAGAGATCCTGGCGGTGTGGGCGTTTGGGATCAACATGGCGTAGAGTTGTTTGGCACACACAGCGTGCCTTGTTGCAGGTCTGTGGTGACAAATTGGACATAGGTAATTGGAGCACAAGTTTGTTATGGTTTAACTGTTCACATTACTTTGGATTTATACCTGGCAGGTGATGTCTTCAACACGGTAGGGATTGAAGGACTTTTGGCATGTTCTACAGAACTGCTTGAAATACACCTAACAGAGATAGTAATTACTGGCAGTTTCAGACGGTCATACTCAGGAGTGAATGGACTAGTGCTATACCTTGTTCGTTCCTTGGACACACCAAACATATGCACTCTCCCAACGGAGGTTGCAGTCTCTGCAGTGGTAGTAACCATACTTCTGCTCCAGAAACTTGGGATGGCATTGGAAGACCAGTTAGAAAGGGTACATTATCTCTATACTTTGAAAAGATGCTCTAACAGCGTCTACATTTCACGATGTAGAATGTAAATCTAGAAGTGGGTGGGTCTGCATGTCAATTAAAGTAAACTGAACTCACCTGAAATCTCACGCGAGCCTTGACTTTAGATCCATCCTGATTTGCTTTAACATCCTCGGTCAGAACTGACTGCTCAGTCTTCTTTGTAACTTTTTTAACTGACCCAGTATTTTCGTCTTTTACGATTTCTATGTTCTCCTCCGTGTACTTCTCGTTCTTATTTTTTCCCTGCTTCTCGGTTTGAGCTGGTTCATCAGTCTGTGTTTGACTCGATTCTGCCTTTTCGTCTTCTAGAAAGGATGAAAGTCTCCTGCACGCGATAGGGGAGTAGACTGCCAGCGTACGAGGGTAACGCACTCCTCCCACCGAGGTGCCTGGACTACCGGGGCTACTAGTTATTTGGGCCTCCTCTTGTCTCCTCTTGCGCAAAGCGTCTCTCTTTCTGGCCATGAGGGTCCGTGGGCCGAGGGAACACTGCACTGAGACATCCTTTTTCGGATTGACCTGCACCGCGACATCTTTGGTGTTCGCTTTACGCAGCCTCGGCGTAAGATTGGGGTTTATTTGAGATAAGATGGATTTAAGTTGCGCACGCTGGTAATTGTCAAAGTAGGCGTCAGTGTCCCCATAGTTAGCCAAATAAGTTTTGTTTCTCCATCCCGCACCTTTTGGTTTGGGGTACCTGCCATAATAAGGGTTGTAAGATGAATAGAAATAGTTGTCGATAGACTCGTCTACATATGAAGCCATTTTTTCTCAACCAACTGTGGTTATTTGCATTACCAATTTAAATAGATAGACGACGAACCATTTCAGTAATTGTAGTCAGGTGTGGCAGTTCTAATTGCTTTCAAAGACCAATCACTTTTGATCCGCGAATAACATGAAACGGCGCAGGATAAGGGAATGTAGAAGTGTCACTAGATGTTTTTATTCTTCAGGTATTATTTAAATATACATTGATGAACAAATACACAATTGTTCTTTTTACAGACTGTTTGTCATCGTACATATATTGATATGGAGTATTATATTAGGCTGTGTTAAAGGATTGTAGGTCTACTACATGATTTTTCTCGTCTTGAACTAAAACCACGGGTACAAAAACGTGTAGCCTTAAACATGAACACTTGTTGTAAAAATAATTGTCTGTCATAATTTATTACATTTTTAAAGCAGCGTTCTATTAAAAAAAATCAAAGGTCAATAAAATAGGAAATATTTGTAAAAAAAAAAAAAAACAGTTCGCGCTAGGGTGGGCGGCGAAGTGTTCATGTACTGTAGATCAGATGATTACAATAGACTTATAAGCATGTTAAAAGTTGGTACTTTTGGGAAACAATATGTTTTTGTCGGCTGTGGTGTGATAAATTGAAAATACAATTAGTGAGATCCATTGCCACAGCCATTTTCATATATACACAAGATGTTAAAGTATTCATAAAACGTTTTTTTTTACCTCTAAGAACATCATATTTTATGGTTGTATGGCTTATGCTTGCCTCAGATATTTTGTGTAACCTTTCCTCCATACATTTTCAGGCCTTTCATGAGACGTATACATACATGAACTTTCTCAGAGGTTACTGATGTGACATACATTTTTGACAGTAATGTCATGAGTGGACCTGAATGTCAAAATGCACCACTCCACTCAAGGTGTGCAGTCTTATCCTAAACAGGGGTGGAATCGGGACAAGGCTCCAGCATGATAAGATTTGGGTCACTCGTCACAGCCCCATAAGCGTCACAGCCCATGTCCTCATCTTCAAACCTATTATATCCAATGTCCCTGTTGCCTCCCAAGGGGTCTGTATCAGGTTTTTGTAAAACCTCCTTCCGGTACATCTGGTAGGCCACAATGAATATGCCAGCCTCAGCTGCCTGGAACAGGGCGTAGAGCAAGGGGAACATGTACATGCCTCCCATCAGCTGCGGTGGGAAGGCCATCTTAAGGATGGCCGTACAGAGCTGCACGTTCTGGCAGCCGGTCTCCAGGGACACGGTCCTGCATATGTTGGGCGGCAGGTCGAAGAGGGTGGCCAGGCCGTAGCCTGCTGCGTAGCCACATGCTGGCATGAGCACTGCCACCACGTAGACAGAGGGAGGGATGGTGGCCAGCAGCTCTGGCCCCAACATGGCTCCCGTCATGATGAACAGCATAACCAGGGTCACCAGCAGAGACCACAGGGACACCTTGGGGAAGACGTACAGTGTTTTATGGCGTAGGCATTCACCACACCTAGACGGTTTCACCTAGTATTCCTAGTTATTTGCAGTTTTAGCTTTTATACATATGCACATATTGATGAATTGATGTTAAGATGGTGGGGGGGGGTAGGCTATTCAATTGGAAACAATATTATAAAGAGTAAGGAAAAGACAGGAGTTACTATGGTCCACTTGAATCCTTGTGATTTCATGCATTCCTTCCCCCTTGGATCTGTTATTTGTTAGATTCTGTCACTTGTCGTGCCCCTCCCTCTCCAGGCTGCCTTTAAGTAGGTAAGTTTTGAATGGGAGGGGCTCTTCCTGACAGTACAGTGGGCCTTTGTGACTGTGCCCTGTGGAGCTTTGTCTCCACTAAGAGCAAGACATAAAAAAATTACGCAATGTGCAGTGTCAGACTGGTGGTAAAACAATGTCAAAAGATCTATTACAATTTTTTTTTTTATTTTAGCTAACAAAGCTATACATTGTAATGCACACTTCCATTTTGTCTTGTTTTTCAAGTGATACTTAGAATCAGAAAATTATTGAACACATTCAGATATGTAATCCAATATTCACTTTTAATTTTTAGGCATACTATTTTATTGAATATCTTTGTGTAATGTCAAATTGTTTCAATTGCTCGTGTGCATGGCACTGGATAAGTGTCTGCTAAATGTCTACAATGTAATAAATTGCCAAGTGTTCACATTAAACAAGGAAACCCATCTCCAAACCATTTTTATACCGCCTTTTCTGTAGTTACCTTCAAAACAATGTCTGCCGCCCGACTGTAGCGGTACCGGAGCACTACCCCGAGACCAATGGGGATCAGAGTGCTACATAGGGTCAGGATAATCGCGCCAAACGGCATCAAGTTGACCACCGGAGTGTTGATCCAAGCGCGGCTGTATATCCACAGACACAGCGGCATTAGCACCAGCGCTAGGACCGTGGAGGAGATGGTCATTATGATGCTAGAGAAAAAAAGATGAAACACACCAGCACATTAACTTTATATTAGAGTCCCACAACGTAAAATCAGTGACCAGCACATACATATCATTTTAAATGGTTGACGTTTAACGAATAATAGAAGCTTTTGTAACGCGTCCTTATTTGAAAAAAAATGCACCATTTTTTTATAACACCAATATTTTGCTTCACCTTAAGTCCTCGCCTCTGCTGGAGATACGACAGTCATTCAATGTTCTAATGCGTAAAAACCAAGTGACACCTAGACTCGTAAGTAAGTAAAGTAAGTAAGTAAAATTAGACTTAGTAGTTTAAGTTTTCTAACCGAAAATAGACTACACATTCCAATACTTTTGCTGATGTGCATTTTATAGCTCACTTGGAAAGGTGTAGCCAAATACATTACGCTTTGCGAGAATTCCATACCGGAATTTTCTTTGCTATTTTCTAGTTACCTCAGATTCATCTCCCCATTCACTAATAAAGACATGATATTGGATAGATTTCCTCCTGGACAGCAGCCACACAGTAGCACGGCCATAGCCGCTACATCGTTGAGAGAGAATGCCAGAGCGAGCAGGAAGGCGACCAGGGGCATGATAACGAATTGACACACCAGAGCCAGAAGCACCCCGATGGGTCTGCGGATATGATCACCAAGCTGGCTTACATCTACCGTACAGCCAAGCCCCAGCATGGTAAAACATAGTACAATCCCCACAAAAACATTGATTCCGTGACTTAGCGGGGAATCCCAAAAGGCAATCACCACGTGAGTGGATTCGGTGGTCGGTATTTCAGCCCGAAGCCCAACAGCAACAGCAGTCCTGAGAGTGCTGGCTTTCAGATACACGGGGTCGTTCGTTGCGCGTAATCCTGACATGGTGAGCTCCACGGAGAAGCTTTCCGAGAGTCGGGAGATTGTGTCATTCATGGTGAAGTTCTGGAATTCTATTAGGCCAGTAGTTGGAATATCAGTGACGACCACGCTTGAGTTGTCCATCTCTTTATTAGGGGACAGAAGCTCTCCACATTTCTTGTCCCCCTAAAAGTGCCAGTGCGTAAACTGCGGTCCCTTAGCGGTGCGTCGTCATCGAGAGCTGTCACCAATTTACATTGGAATAAACTCCAGGCACTAGAGGTAGAAAATGCGGCCGCATCATGGCGTTGCGTTTTAAACACCGACACACCTAGTTACGGTCATGGGCCACGGATTGGCTCCCAGCGTCCCGCCAGCTAACAGGCGCGCTAGCATTACATTAAGAAAGGTTGTGGGAGTCTGCTACCGTCAATGGGAAATTCATAATTTAGGGTGATTAATTTGAGCACTCACAGAGATATTTTCCTTGTGCTGGGGCATTAGAAAAAGCATGTAGACTTATTTATCGTACAGTTCACTGTTAAATTTTCCCCTATTTATATGAAAGACCGCATATGGGTTATTTTACTTTCGATAACATATTCAATGCATGATGCTTGCAGTTTGCTGTGGCAGACACAGAACATTGAGTGACTGGTCAAATGTCGAAGTTGGCAAACATGAAGGGAAACTATGATGTTTGTATTTGTTCGCTGAATGTAAAAAATATTTTTTCTCTGTGCTATTTCAATCTTTAATTAATTTGGTTGGTCGAAGTAATATAAAAATATTATGGGTGGGCGTGTCATGTACATTTAAAAGGGTTCTCACATGACTTTAATTAGACTCGTACTCATGTTAGCCATTTCAAAGTCCTGCCATAAGTCAAATGCAGTCATTAATTTAATGACAGCTTCCCGGTTGCATAGGACGATGGCTTCCGGTCAAATCAATCCACAAGACACACGGAACGCGGTCAAGGAACACTTTCTTCAAAACTAATTAATTGGTATAACGACGAAACGAGTTATGGCCTGGGACAATAGATTTGCTGCCAGAACATCCATTGTTTCAATGGAGATAAACAGTTTCTTTGTTACAGTGCTCTCTAGAATTATAAGGAAGAAATAAAAATGATTCTCATAAACTGATCATAATTATTGGAATCCCTCGAAATTCTCATTCCCACACACACAATAAGGGGGACAGAGAGGAAAAATATCCAAGGATCACAGCTGGAGAAATGCGGAAGTTGGTTGAATCTAGGGGACACCAATTTTAAAAAACTACCAAAGACCACACCTCCATGCGTCTGCAAGGCCAACAAGCTATTCTGGCATCTTGCCAGAAATGTCCCTCTGCTCTCATTATAGTATAAACGTCAGACTCTGGAGTTTGCCATACTTCTTTTTGACTTCGACTGAAACCGGGTTTTATGGTCAAATTATACAAAAACATCGCTTTTTGGCCCCAAACACCTGAGGTTGGCTTAGTGTAAAAACATGGATGGTTATGAAGAAAAGCAGGACAATGATCTGAAAGAATGATTTAGATCATGTGTTAAACTCTTATCCTAAAGCACTTAAACTCAACTCTGGACCTCAAACATTGGTAAGTGTTCCACCACTTCATGATGAAGTATTAAATGCTTCATGATGAAGTATTAAATATTACATGAAGTATTAAATGCTTCGGTGCCAATAATTGTGAAAAATATATTTCTTGATGAATTGTTTTATAACTGTTTTACCTCAATTAAAGTTTTGGTTTATCTCATTTTCAGTGTAAGATCAAACTGATAAAGAACAATTTTATTTTTTCAAAGCCAATTCCCCCTCATCTTTAACATGGGTGCCAATAATTCTGCCGGCCAGTGTACATTATGATGCTGGCCTATCAATGCAGGACACTTCAAAGTGCAAGAAATTAACAGTAATGCTACGAAAGCCTGGAATGTTCCTAGTAAAATGTAATCCTTTTTCAATAATAGATTCTATTTTCTGACTGACATACAGTTGCTTCGAAAAGGATTCAGACCCTTCTCCACATTTTGCCCATAATGACAAAGCAAAAATGTATTTTTAAAAATGTGTACAAATTAATAAGTATTATATATCTCATGTACTCATGTAGTATTCAGACCCTTTATTCAGTACTTTGTATAAACTCCTATGGCAACAATCACAGTTTGCAATATTCTTAATATACTTGGGTATGCCTCTACCAACTTTGCACACCTGGATTTTAGCAACTGCTCACATACTTCCTTGTAGATCTTCTCAAGCTCAGTAAGGTTGGATGGGGAGTGTTGGTGAATTGCCTTTCCGTTCCCAGGCCATTACATGCATAAATATGCCTGAAAAGTATCTGTTTAATACATTATATTATCAAACAAAGTGTTCTGCCCTTTGTCCCTAATTGCAATTTGATGATACATCATGTAAAACCTTAATAAAAACTACCTAGAACACTGACAAAATAGTATTTTAGCCCATCCCCACTCTCTAACACTACACCTCACCATGAAATATAATGATTAGAATTCTTCAGAAATTGTATTTGTTTTGTTTTATTGTGTGATTTTATTTCCAATTTAGACATAAAAAAAATTCTCATCGGAAATTCATAATATGTTAGCTAAAATGCAAAAGAATTGTCATGTCCCCAGGTTTTCACTCAGTCCTATTACCCAGACACAATCCCCCTTTTGGACATTCCACAAGTCATATGAGCAACAGGAAGTAGCATCATTTGAGTCTCCTGAAGACCATGGGAAGACCACAAGTTAGTTCTCACACTATTTTTTCTGTATTTTATTATCCTATTGTAAGTATGAGTGAGAATGTCAATCTCAACTTTCAGTCTTCTTACCTAAATTATTTCTTAGATGTTATGGTTTTTTTTTAAAGAGAGTTTTGGTAAACCACTTGAAGGTGCAAAGTGTTCTCATGATACTATCATTGATGCCATATGGCTAAATTTCATGTATTTGCAAATGTTATGCTAAAAACTCAGTCTTGTTCTTTCAGTCCTGTTACTCATGTTGTAAATTACTATTGCAGCTGCAAACAGCTGATTTTTAATGGAATACACAGGCGGAAAGAGGCTCATTATCAGCAACCATCAGTCCTGTGTTCCAATGGCACGTTGTTTGCTAATCCAAGTTTATCATTTTAAAAGGCTAACTGATCATTAGGAAACCCATTTGCAATTATGTTAGCAGAGATGAAAACTGTTGTGCTGATCAAAGATCCAATAAAACTGAGTATCTGGAGCATCAATTTCAATGTGTAAGTATTTTTATTTGTCAGATGCACTGAATAACATAGCGTCATTCTGAACAGTGAAATTCTTGTGACATGGCACGCGACATCTACACAGTTGGCATTAAGAAATAAAGCACAAATAATAGCAAAATATACATAACAATAGAAACTAGCAATTCCAGAGAATGTAGAAATGGGAATATGGACAGTATGAAAAGGAATCTTAAATATTATAAATATAAATGTAGTAGTGACTATAAATGGATACAATATTCTATGTTCATTCTATGTACATTGAATGTACATGTGACCAGAGCATATGAAGTGTTCATGTGATCAATAGAACAACGTTGCTATTTGAGAAGCCTTATGGTCTGGGGGTTGCCCTGCACGGAAGGGAGATGGCAGCCAATGATGCACTCTGCTGACTTGCAATCAGCAGCGGGGCAGCAGTCATACCAGGCAGTAATGCAGCCTGACAGGAAACTCTCAATGGTGCACTTGTAAAAGTTGGTGAGAGTTTTTGCAGACATGCCAAATTTCTAAAGTTTACTCAGGAAGTATAGACCCTTTTGGGCAGTTTTTACTGCTGAGTTTGCTTGCCTGGACCAGGTGAGGCCATCTTTGATGAGTTTTGTACAGGGTAAAGGGATCTTGAAGAAGGAAGGCTATCACTTCATATTGCAACGCTATACCCTGTGGACGGTGCTTGATTGGAGCCAATTTCCTCCTACAACAGGACAATGACTCAAAGCACAGCTCCAAACTATGCAAGAACTATTTAGGGAAGAAGCAGTCACACAAGCACATGCTCCATACACACACTCTTGCAAAAGCATGCACACAATTGTTATAGCTTTTATGTTGTTTTTTAAACTAAGGTATTTTTGCCAAATATAATGACCTCTGTTTTATGTTTGTTTATTTGAAGGAAGTTGTGTGACATCCAGTTATTCACACACACAAGCACTCATTCCTGTTACTCAGTGCTCATTCCTGTTACCCAATGTACATTCTTGTCACTTAATTGTTTTTTATTCAAAAAAATAAAGATAAACAACTTTTTTTTTAAATTATGTTTGGTCCATCATTTAAACAATTATATGATAATTCACATCATTGATTTTTGAAAATATTGAGGTTGGGGTCTCCCTTAAAAATAAAAAAATGGCTTGGTGTTTTTAAAAAAATCTGCATATGTTGTGACTTTTTAGCTAGAGATATATATTTTTTGAACATGTAACCAATTATTTTGGTAAATTATCCTCTTAATTGAGGGAGAAACAAAGAAACTTGTTGGCATGACTTTTAATTGATATTTAAAAAGTTGTCAGAGTTTTGATAACAGGCCTGAGAAAAATGCAAACATCTTCCTTTAAGAAACCTTGTAAAAAAACAAATTGCCTGAGATTGACCTTAACACATTTTGAATAGCTAAACAGGTGTTATTAGATACTGTACTGAAAAAAGATAAAGGTCTTTAATTTTGAAAAGTTACAACAAGCAAATGGCACCGATTTGGCGGATTGGCCAATAAAGTTTTCAAGTCTGGGACATAAAGACATCTCTGCATTTTGTTCTATTCATCCTTCCCCCAATCCTGACCTATCTCCCAGTCCCTGCAGCTGAGAAGCATCCCCATGGCATGATGCTCCCACGATAGGAATGGTATTAGCGAGGTGATGGGTGGTACCTTGTTTTTTGCCTGAAATATAGCGCTTGAAATTCTAGCCTAATAGATTGATTTTGGTGTCATCAGACCAAAGAATCTTTTTCCTCATGCTCTTAAGTTCTTTAAGTGACATTTGGCAAACTCATGTTGGCATGTCATGTGCCAATCTACCATAAAGTTCTGGATGCATGGCAAATTTCGTCTGGCCAAGGCGTGAGGATGAGAAAATTCGTTAGGCTAAAATGTTGGTATATTTGGGCGTTGAGACTGCTGCATCACTTCTTTTCGTTCGGAGTTTAGAATTATCTTTTCCCTTCACAAAACCGCCAATTCTTTCTACCTCCTACCTCATCCACACTTTCATATTTTAGCAGAAGATTGTGACAGGATCCACATACCGCTTTAGAAAACCCATCATTCAGTGTTACTGGTTCTATTATACCTTCTAAAGTGTGTAGTCTGGTCGCAATAACGATGATTTACCTAGGATAAGGTTATGTTTGTTTCCCAAAGACTGATATGGTTCACCACAAACGCGACATACATCCACAGATTTTGATGGGGCTTTATTTGTCAATTTTCCTGCCATCTTCACTTAGCTAGCTACATTTGCACTGAAGGCTTTATTCCTTGAACATCTGCCCGTCCCAAGCAATGAATTTGATTGGGTTAACATGTTTTGAGATGTTACTGAAAAGGTTTTTCCCACCCCCTTCCAACAAGAATCCTATAGGTATTCCCCAGGCCTAGCAACAATCTAGGCTTGGTTTAAGAGGCCAGAGAAACGTAACTTACTGTCTGTGTATTCACACGTCTGTGTGGAACTGTAAGTGGCTGTCACATTGATATAAAGTAGACAGCCATCGTCTGAAAGACAACCAAAGGTAAGAAGCTAGTTAGCTCTCTGTCACAACTCCATAGCAACAATCGGCAACAATAGATTAGCGCCATGCAAGCAACATTACAGACTCAGCAGCAACAATGAGTCTTCCGGTTTTCGTATTTGGCCTTCAAAAGAAATCTGCGGTGAAACGTTATATAGCCTGCATTCCGCAGCAACAATCAGACTTCCGGTTTCTGTATTTTGCCTTCAAAATAAAGGTCTGTGATTAAATGTTATATGTACATTGTGTATTTTGTAAATTTTCAAAGGAATAACTACGTAGGAAAAATCTCAATAAAACAGAATTACTATTTAAAATAACTTAAAATAACATTGAGAAATGTTTGGAGCTTAAGTAAATTTATGCAGAGAACATATCTAATACTAAAAAAGCCTATGTTGATATTATTGTTGTTAATTTGCTGGTGCTCATTAGCTATGGACAAGGATTGTGTTATAAATCCATCCACACTGTATGTGAAGGGATCTAAATACTTTCCAATGTCAGTAAGTTAAAATTTAATTGGTTCAAAACATAAAATCCCCATTCATGACAACAGCCAAGAACAGATTCTTAACTTTTAATTGAAATGTGAGTTTACACCGGGAAGTTGAATGTCATGTTGGTGGATATAAAAAGTTCATTAACAAAAACTATCACACAAAATGGTGTGGCATATCTTTTTGCGAAAACAGCCCAAGCTTTCCACGAAATCCAAACCTTGACATACAGAGGCACCTCTCTCTAAAATAAATAGTTTCATTTACAGAATGAGAGTAGTTATAAATATCAAGGCGCATATTATACATGTATTTTTCCCAAAAGCAATTATAAATGTATTGTTGATATGCAATTACAAAATAACAATCAAAATGTATTAGCCCAACCAAAATCAACCAGAAATGCAGACAAATTATATTGGCAAACCAAGACAAAATTGGCACATAATGATAATTAAAAATAAAAAGCACATTAAAAGTGAAACTTTAAATTAATAGGCACTAGATTGATCATTTCTGGCACAACAATATCACTCTCTTTGATTCATTTTAAAGGACAAGAGGCAATAGTCACAAACCTATTGAACTTTTCCATGATAATCTTTTTTTCCAGATGTCCTGATCATTTATTCCTTCTCTCTGAACATAACATACACTGACACAATATTGTTTGCAGGTTTTACATTTAATATCACTCAACTGGAAGATACTTCAGTTTTTTTTCTTGTAAAGATATTTAAGGAACCATTAAATAGATTAATCAAATTACTTTTTAAAGAAATTCTGAAGGATCCTCCAGCACGATTTTCTTTTAGAGTGTAAATGAAGCATTTGCTGCATGCTTGGTTCGCACAGCTACAAGGGTGGGATTCTATATGTATTAGTTATGTCTAGAGGGGGCACATGCCTCACTGACTAGTGTCTGGATGCTATCACTGCATATTTAACTGAATGGGCAAGAGCAAATGGAACTAACCAAACCAGAAGTTTGAGATTGTGACAACCGCCATGGATTGGCCCAGCTCCACATTATAACCCAGACAAACCCGGAATATATGTGATGGTCGACACTCATTCAACCACAGGCTAGACAGGTTTGGAATGGGGCTTTGGCCTTTTTCTACCATTCACATGTGTTCAACCAGTCACCTGTATGTTCTCAACATTAAAACATTCAACACTCAAATAACCTGTTATGAAACCATCTAAGAATACTTTGGAGAATTAGCTTTGCAGTTGAGGTTAAAATGTACTTTTAAATTAAGGAAAAAAATACTGAACATGGATATTTGGAAAATGGAACCTTTAAATAATTATTCAGGAAATGTCCCAAACATTTCAATACATTCTAGTTGATTGACAAGAGAAAACAAAATTTGATTTATTCACAACATAACCAAACAGGGTTTGGGAACATTTTACCTGCACAGCATCGTCATAGAGATCTCTGACAAAGACATCTGTTGAGAACAGACTGCAAAAAAAGAAATGTGTAGAAACATTTTAACCTGAGGGAGGTAAACAGATAGAGGAGAGGGAGAGATGATGAGAAGCATTGTGAATGACTGATGTCTAACCAGACACACTGAGGCGGTTGAGAGTGCCCTCTGGTGGCATCTGATCTCGGCTGGTTTCTTTGGCGTCTCTTGAATTCCGCCTGCCAGCTCTGCCTGGCCCCTCCAGACAGAGGCACACATCATGTTGCTTCAGATATTCAGATTGTATTCTTCATGACAGTATGAAGAATTCAACTTTTTCTTTCATATAGTTTATTGATCCATGGTAAAAGAAATCTTGGTTGATAAAGTGCCACATTGTAATGTTCGCCTGCCTCTTTGTGCTGATGAGAGCTGCTGCGCCCCCTACTGGCCAGCCTCAATAGCAGCCTTCCCTCCAGTTCTCTCCACTGTAGGTTCGAGGAGCAGGCAAAGACCTGACGAAGAAACAGAGAAACAGCTGAGATTTGTAAGGGCATTCAGCAACACTAACTACATCTAATTAACAGACCTGCTTTGTTTCGAAGATGCGTTTGTACATGCAGTGAATGTAAGTTGTGTACCTGCGTACTGGCTGGGCCAGTTTGCTGCGTGGCACAGGGATGCCTCCGCCTCCTACACCACCTCCTCCTCCGGCACTAGGCCGAGGAAGACCGCTGCGCACCGGGCCTAAGGAGCGGGTCGGGGTGGAGGCCCCAGAACCAGGCGTGGACGTGGCCTTCACAGGCTGCCTAAGGGCCAGGGGCGACGGGGTGGCGGGGGTACGTAACTTGCTGGGAGAAGGGACTGGACAGGAGACAGCAAAGGTCAGGATGGAACACAACAGTTTAAGGAGAAGGTATATAGATTGTGTCCCTTCACTATGCCCACCACAGACGTGTACATCAGCGTCAGAGGTTTCACCGCTCAGGAATGAACTACAACACCATGACTCGAGGCAACTGGGATACGAATGCAGCATACATATGAAATACATGCATTGGCTATTACCTAATGTGTGTTCAGAAGAACTCTTCAAATGCTCTGACATGATGGGATTTCACCACAAGACCCGTACACGAAAACAAGCAAAAGGAAACCACAAATGAACAGGAGGCCTTGTATTAAGTGTCTGCAAAACTCTACCAAGTCCAACTGTAACAGTTCATTTGTAAGGGGAGTGAGGCACACATGCCCTCTAGTGGTAGGAAACCAAAGCTACAGGTGGTACCTGGGGCCCAGTTTTTCAACAGTTGTCTAACCGGATGAACAAAGAAAACAATGAAGTTTAAGTCAACGACTCATCTGCTCTATTTGTTCTAGTTCTACGTATGTAACCATATCTGATAGGGGAAATCCAGAGAGGTAGCTTTTGAAAAACTGGGCCTCAACACTGACACATTCACGTCATGAAGGAACCACAATCACGATGTATAACATTTGGGAGCATGATCAGTGAATACTCACTGAAATCACCTTCTTCTCCAAAGCAACAGGAGAGATGAACTAAACAAAGATGAACACAGGAGAGATTGGACTACATTCAATAGAGCAGGAGAAAGTGCATAGACGATATGGATGGGGAAAAGAGCTCAACAATAAAATGTCCCTTTAAACTTCAGGATACACCCTAAAAGTAAATAACATGCTACTACAACTGGTAGATACATCTGAACCATTGTCTGAAACAGCTTTGACGTCTGGTAGCCCCCAAGGCTAACCACAACCGGTTTCTCAGAAGGTTTTCCTCATCATCACAAGGGGGCGAGTAACATTCATCATGATCAGCATCCGTTTCTTCAGGAGAAAAGCAGAAATGGAAAAAGCCTGACAACCGGATGCTTCCAGTTTCTTCCAGCCTTGTTCAGGCGGTTCTTTTTATTCCTGCTACATAAAGTGAGACCAGACAAACCCAAGAGGCCATGCTGAAAATCCACCAACACAGGAACACCACTGAGACTTTCAGGAACGGAATTGTCTTCCATGGCCGTCCCAGAAAACAACCATTTACCACACAAACCCGGACACGACCGTACCAAAGTCCCCATCGGCACTACTGAGTCCAGTGGATGAGGATGCTGCAGACAGACCCTAAAGGGTGTGTGTGTGTGTGTGTGTGTGTGTGTGTGTGTGTGTGTGTGTGTGTGTATCGGGAATTCTCTACTCATCTGGTGGATGAGGCCCTGGAGACCGTTACCTCGTAGGGAAGACGGGCTTTGGAGGTGCTGTTTGGGTTTCGGGGACAGTAATGATCGAGCGGGAGGTCCTGTTTGGGAGGAGCGAGGGGGGGTGGAGTACCGGGAGTGGAGCGCAGCGGAGGAGTGCTGGGCTACTGGGGAACAAATGGAGACGACAGATGTGGAGAAGCACAGTCAGACATAACCTGACCTACAGTGCTGCTCCTGGAGTGGAGGAGGTGAGACAGGGAGGGACCAGGCAGCTGGAGGAGCTGGAGGGAGACCCTGGGAGTCAGCCGAGCCAGGCTAGCAGCAGAGTTTTTCTCAGACAGGGTTGAGTGACCCAGAACACCAGGGGGCGCTGTGGTTCAGCAGACATCCACCGTCCGGAGGGAGAAAGCCATCGCTGGCGGGTCAGTACGGCCAGAGCCGAGCTGGGCCGAAACGAGGCCAACCCAGTACCAGTGCCTCAGCAGAAGAAGAGCGGTGGGCAAAACAGACAGCGCATGCTCTGCTTTTAGAGTGTAGATAGAAGGCAGGGATAGTGGTGTCAAACATGCCCACAACAGCCAGAGGAAGCCCTGACAAGTGAAGGAGGCGATTCCCTGTTAGAAGAATAAAACCAACAGCTGAGGCGTGGCGCCACGCTCATATTACATCCACATATACAGAGGTAGTGTTTCTAGTCAAACACGCATGCCCGCTTTACCGAACATTTACCTAACACACACTAGGTTATCAGTGTATGAAGCTCTTTAACCAGCAGATTGACTGATCCAGATTATATGTCCTTTGACCAGCAGCCTTTTTCCTTCAGGGTTCTGAGTGAGGATTAGACTGGCGTCACCGTGGAGATTATCACCCATTACAGGATTAGTAGTGAATAGATCCCGCTCCAAACACACTGACTCTGTCACGATTCACGTGGGAAATTCAGCTTCAGCACTTTTCCCCCTAAACATCCTTTACTATAAACTCTGACGAGGACCCAGTTTGAAGCTCTTGATTCTAATTGATGGGGATGATATGGGAGAAGCGTGTGAAGTAAGAGAAATGATAGAAGCAGAGAAAGAATCCCCAGCCTACTAAACCAAGACAGCCGTGACCCTTAGAGCTTAAAGGAAGCGTGTTATGGTGTTACCCAGTCACTCATTAACACAAAGTTACATCAGCACTCCTGTCACTTCTACACACAGCTGCTAAACATGGTTTACTACTACAACAGAATTCAATAAAGATGACAGTCTCGGCTATTACTGACTGAATGCAAGTATGGTGTGTGTGTATAGTACTTACTGGCTGACTGACTGACTGCCTGGTGTCTGGGCGAGCCACCGTTCGGCACTTGCAGGTTGGACTCACAGCTCCTGCTGTTCTTGACGGGCTCTGGGATCTGCTGGGCCACGTTGGAGCGGGTCAGGTTGGGAAGACTACGCCTCAACTTGTCTACAAACGGAACAGCAGAGTAAAACCACATGGAACCAGCGGGAGCCAACAGCAACGACACGGCCCTGATTTCAGCCAGAATGGATCATTTTGGTCCTCCGTATGCCTGAACTAACCCCAACACAAAACCCTTACCTTCGTTCCTCACAGCGTTGGTCTGCAGGTCCTGGGGGGCGTGGCCCTGCAGGGAGTGACGCGGGGCCTGCAGCCGGCTGATGATTGGCTGCGGGGAGCCCCGGCTGTGGTTGTACTCCAGGGAGCGCGCAGGGGAACGAGAGCGGGGGGAGTTCCTGGGGGAGGCGCGGGGGGAGTGTCGGGGGGAGGGGGAGAAGCGGCTGGAGGGGAGGTGAAAGGCCGGGTGCGCCGCCTCCTCATCGTCCTCTAGACTGTGTGCGTCCAGCTCCTGGTCGCTGAAGGTGCTGCGCCTCAGAGAGTGACAGGACGAACCAGAGCTCCTCCTGGACGCAGTGGCGGCGTAGTCCTGCCGAAGACCTGGAGACAGACACACCTGGTCAAAACAGACACGCGGCCGTAAACTGAATCTCTGAGGGTGAGCCGTTCCCTGTGACACGGCGGACCCGTAGGTACCCACTTTCTTCCTGCATGCGGGCCAGGATCTGCACGTCAGTGACATCATTGAGTTTGTATGTAGTGGAGGATCCCACGGAGTCCTCGTCCATTTCAGACGTGCTCAGTTCGCTGTCCACCGAGGACTGGGGGCTGACCGGCGGGGGGGCGCGGTCTCTCTCTGCCGAGCCAGCACGCTGCTGGTGATGCTGAGTTACTGGGGGACATTCACACTCCAATTAACATCAACGAACAAGACCTTGTACCTCAAAACCAAACTGGAGTTTATGTTCTAACAAAAAGACAGTGAAAGTTGTTCATACTCGTAACTTCTTGCACATTATTACCACTACATAGCTGATCGTTTAACAGCAACGCTTTGCAATGTAAACAGATGTTTCTCATGTCAAAGCCATTTAAATGTTAACAAGAAACAGAAAAAATAAGAGAGGAAAAAAAGGGAGAGTCTTTCTAGGCCGGAGTACCTTGGTTGACAGGGGGCATGAGCTGCTGTCTGACAATGGGCACCCTGCTGGGCGTGGAGCAGGGGGAGTTGAAGCCACTGCTATAAGGGCTGTTGGCTGTGTTTGTGCAGTACGGGCTTCCGTAGTTCACCTGGGGACTGTAGGGACTTCCGTACAGGCTCCTGCGCTTGTTGGCTGTGAGGAGAAGATTATTTTTTGAATCTCAATTCTGCATTTACATTTTAGCAACATAACCAAAGCTCTCATCCCACGTGACTTAGAGCCAGGACATTCAGCTAGATGGGACAACCACATCAGGCGTAACGCGCAACATTTCTCTCAATAAAGAAGTTATCAGCAAAGTGTGTGGAAGTGAAGTGTTGGTGGGACTGATTGTACAGACACTAACCTGGTCCAGACCGATCCTTCCCTGAATGTCTGACATGGGAAGTCATTATAGGCATCTGGGGGCTTCAATATCAATGTCTACAGGCTCACTAACGAGGAACCTTGTCTCTCTGAGGCCCATTAGCTAATGTCTAGTTTGTTGGCAGAGGGGGACATCCTTGAGCCACTAAAAGTTTATGGCAGACGTGGACGTCTTTATCATGAACTGGAGGAGTTAACAATACGACCCATTCACTCACTGCTCCACTGTCAGACAGGACAATGCGCTACTGTGATCCGCAGCTCTCCACAGACTTCATACAGCGGGCCAACCAGCCAGTCTCAGCCCAGCCTGGTGATCTGCTCTGACGACTCACCATGAAGCCTCAGCCCAGCCTGGTGATCTGCTCTGACGACTCACCATGAAGCCTCAGCCCAGCCTGGTGATCTGCTCTGACGACTCACCAGCCCATGGCCATTACTGCTGTTGCGCTGCAGTCCCTCTATGTTCCGCTCAGCCCACAGTACTGCCTACACTCCAATATCCAGGGGGACATGTGCGCTCATCACTCTCTCTTCCCCTTTCTCCCCCGGCTCCCCTTTCTGTCTAGGTGTGTTTCACACAGCTGGGTGGTGACTGGAAAAGAGTCATTCATGACCAACTCCCTCTCTCCTCTCCCTCCTCTCACGGCCTGCTCAGAAATAGAATGCTACTTGGAGATCAGAGACAGCACAGTACAACAGTTGTGTTGTGTGTCAGGCCCCGACCAGACCACCAGGTCCTCACAGACAGACAGCTGACTGGCTTCTGATACATAGTTAGAAGTCGCCAGCCTCTGAGTGGCCCCTGCATGTGTTGGTGTCAGCTGCGGCACTAAACCCCCCCCCCCCAAAGCTAGGCAGTTCTGCTCTGACCTCTGGAGGCGGACAGGGCCAAGTGGGGGACCCTATAGAGGACTAACAAGGAGGTTACTGAACCAATCCCACTGAAGGGACACTGAGTTAGAGCACATCGAGCTGTTCCCCCAGGTATCAGATAGTGGAAGACAGTGTGAATGTTTTCCATGACATATCAGGTCATTCGGATTCATATGATATCATCTATTACTATCATATTTACATTCCTTTAGATTCAGGTCTTACCAAATATGTCTGGTTTTGTGTTTCTTTGCAGAACAGACCTGAAATAAAAGTAGGCAGAATGAAGCTTTTTGCAAAGGCCATCCCAGTCCCCTGACCTAAATCTCACTGACAACCTGTGTGGTGAGCTGACTAGGACAGTCCATGAGGGAGGACCAAGGACCCTTAAGAATCTGGATTGTCTGTATGGAGGAATGGTCTTAAATCCCTTTCTATGTGTTCTCCCACCTGATCAAATATTAAGGGGGACGACTCAGAGCTGTTATCTTGGCAAAGGGAGGGTACTACATGCAGGGGTGCCAATAACTGGCACGTTTCTGGTACGTTTTTTTCTTGAAAAATTCACTCATTTAAAAGTTACTTTCATTTTACATTATTAGTGTCAGAGCAAGGTTATAAACAACCACGACATTTTTCAAATTTTTTTGTTGCTAATATTTACTTAGGCTGACAATAATTCCGGAGGGAAATGTATGACTGTTCATTTCCGACAGATTATTGACTAGTGCAATCTGGTCCAGATAAATGAATCCACTAGAATGTTATCGGCATACAGTTAAATGCCCTGTTGTATTCCACATCACTTTTCCCCAGATTAAAGCATACTGATTGATTCTAGTGCTAAAGTAACTGGACAGAGTTCAACCTGGCCATAGGTAACCTAAATGGATTAGAGATTACTTCAATTGTTCTTTTAGATCTTTGGGAGAATGTATACAATAGTTGAATCCTGTAGATAAGTATTAGACCAAAACCAAAGACACTTGATATAGTATTTACATTCCAAGGGGGTGAGTGATTTAAAAGTGCACTCCAGTCACATGGTGACCACATGAAAATTGCCTACATCCTCCAAAAGCAAACAGTTTTCAAAAAAAAGTGTGACCTCCCCTGCCTAAGACACATCACCGCCAATAACAATCCAAATCCAAAGAAGGATCAGGGGTGCAGCAGGTCATTTAGGAAGGGGTTGACTGCTATCTTACTTTCAACAGGCAAGAGTCGGATGTCACTCGCATTTTGTCTACCAAACCAATTATTCGTTTGCAGGGTGGGACTTTTCACCAGGAAGGCGATGGATGATCATGCGACCAAAGTGAACTTTTAATGGCTAAGAGGACGTTGGATGGAGCAGTTCAGTTCTATAGCTAATCATCAGAAGGACCTCAGTGGTTTTGCTGGCTACAGGGAATCTCTTAGCAAATATATGCAGCACAGGGACCAACTAAAAATGCCATCCTGAAATATTGTGGCCTAAAACAAACCATTTTGAAAAACCTCCTGAAATCTGCCGCAGGGCAAAATAAAAGCTAACATTTATTTTGTACACCACCTAGAAAGATACTGTGTGTACTCTCTCTAAGGGCATAGTTTATTAAATAGAAATGAACACAACATGCACTTAAAGACATCCAACCCTTGTATTCAACCACTATTTCCATGAACTTATAGCCATGAGAACAGTGGGAGAAAGAAGATGGTTTGGCAGCAGAACCTTTGGTTTTCACTGGAATTAGCCTAAACAGCACAAAGTCAGTGAACAACCCCCAGAGACAAAGCACAGGCAGGGCCAGAGATTAGCAGGTTCGATTGAATGGAAGATAGATAGGGGAAGGTTCTTGACATCATTAGATAGCAGCACATAGGTAGGAGGGCTACAGGAGCTTTAGTCGTGTGGTCCGGAGAGAGGGTGGAAACAAGAGGGTGGAAGAGGGATGAAATGAGTGAAAGAGCGTGACTTGGACTAGAGGAGGAGGGACCATCCAGTCCTTTTACAGTACTGTCCCAGTAGCTACATGTTGAGGCGATCCTTGCCAGGCAGGCCTGCTATCAGCCTGGGGTTAGAGTCTTCCTGATGTACACAGGCAATAACTGTGAATGGTACTGTCAAAAGTCCTTTTCAGAAGTAGGGTTATTTTTTTCCAGAGAAGATTCCAGAAAATGATCAGGCTTCTCAGTATTCACATTCCAACCATGAGTCCTATTTAAAAGCATAACACCAATGGAAGATGATTGTATTACTGTAAATGGAGAAATACACATGAATCTAAAGTTGTATTTGTTACATGTAATCAACGCAAACCTCTGTTAAAGTCACCACAGTATGTCTGATATGTAGTGTAGTTTAAACCCAGAGGCTCGTCTGCTATGCAACCAACCATTCAGATATTATAAAGGTTATCACTACATCTGTTGGAAAGGACATTCGTTTTAAGCCTACCTTTGACTGAAAGCAGCAACTGTCGTTTTCTTTTTTAAGGTTGTGTCTGTCCATCCTTTTATGATAACCCTCTTACCGTTGTGATTTTGACATTCACATTTGGAATTCATAAAATCAACTAGGTCCACCAGTATCTCAGAAGTTAGATAAAATATTGTTACTGCATTAGTGCATTTTCTTCTGCGTGTGTTTCAGTATAAACAATGCGTGTGCTTTAAATCCTCACCCTGGTTCCCATACTCAAGCCTATTCAGACATCTCCATTCTGAATGCGTTTTCACACAACTGGCATCGGACGGCGTGTTATAATCATTAATAATATATGTCATAATACATAATAAAACATGTCTTTAACTGAACAATCTGGGAGAATAAAATCCTTCCTGCCTCCAGTTTGTAATAGAAGACAGGGACAGCATTGTTTACATGGAACTGGGAGTGTAGAAACACAAGCTGGGTTACCATGACAAACTCAAACAGCAGAAACACACAGACAGAAACAGACACAGATTTTTCCATGAACCAGCGGTCACCATGGGCTTTCCTGGCATCTGTCCAGGTTTTCCATTGACACTGACTGCTAAAACCACCAAAAGAAGGGTTTTCTGTAAGCATTTTAAAGCGCTGAATCCCCTCCTCATAACGTGGTCTGAACGCACCGCCAGGCCGCGTGGAACGTTAGTCACGATCCAGACCAGACACCCCGCTTCGTGAAATTCCTTCAACACCGCAAACGCAGTCCTCGCACGCCGCCATGGCAACCGGTTCCTCACACTCCCGTCAAGACAGAGGGGGTGTGCCAGGTAAGAGCCAGCGGGCCGTAAAGGGTGTCAGTGAGGCTTACAGTCAACACAAACGGATCAGTACATAATGGACGTCCTGTTCACCTGTCTGAAGTAGTCAGTGCCTCTCCTCAGGCACAGGTACTTTAAGATGGACAAGCCTGCAGGGAGCTCCTTTAACCCTCTGTCACCTGTGCATAGTGCAGGAGGTGTTTAGCCTGCAGTGCTGTTTTCTCACACACCTGAAGAATGTAGCTAATAATAAGCAGTGCAAAAGGCCACCAGCTGAACTCCAGCACTTTCCTTTGTGTGGCAAGGTGGAGATTTTGTGTTGGGGGAGGGGTGTGGGCTAGAAGCATTACATCATATCTATTATCGGCAACATAATCCTCCCTTCACAATGATATCACCTCCCCCTCCCCCAATAATTGATCTAGTACGGTACCACCCATCTGCACACTGGCCATCTAGCCTCTCAGTCTGGACACACACATCCAAAAGACCACCGTCCGAACGTGGATGTGTGGGCCACAGGCTGGGCCAGGGAGACGGGACTGGAACCCCACGGTCCTGAAGGTGTCGTCCGTTCAGGGGTTTTCGTTACTTTGGTGTTGACCAACACCCTGGTTTATAGATAGAGTCCTTCAACAAACTGTTACTTAATGTGATACGTGAGTGTCACATGAGAATACCTGGGTAAAAATGGAACTGGCCCATCTCACTTTAGACAGGAGGATTTGGAGCCTTGCTGATTGTCTATTATTAGTTTTCAAATGCAAGGGGACAGAGATAGACCCGCACTCACACATACTGTGACACCACCATACAGCGCTGTAACTAGCACAAAACAACAGCACGTTTGTCCTTGGTGTGGAGGTCCAGGTACCAGTGAGCCGAAACAACAGCCCACTGTCCCATCCCAAAGCATTCTACATTTTAGCATGGCAGGGACTGGAATGAAAGCGGACCAGAATCCAGAAAAAAACCTGTACACTTGTGTGGAAATGAGAAGCAAGGGAGGAAGGAGGAAGAGAGGAACCAGGACTGAGAAGAGAGTGTGGAGATCGTACCTGACATGGTGAGGTCCAGTCTGTGGATGAGAGAGCGCTTGGCGGACTCCATGTCAGGGCTGGGGTTGTCCAGGGCCTTGCGGCACCACACGATGGGGCTCAGGGCTTTCTGCAGGGGGCTGTTCAGCTTGGCTTCGTATAGCCTGGAGGAGCCCAGCAGACGATACCACAGGCGTCAAAATATGGACATGAAAAACATTTGCTGGATTTTCCAAAATTTTAATCTCTGGAATGGTTCATCAGTGGAAGGATTGTTTATACAGGTTTGAAGGGTGTATCTAAAAGCTCAACTGAGAAATAATTAATCAACTTGGCATATATATATATATATATATATATTTGAGATTTTATTTTTGCACGTGCCTTCCTTTTTTTTATCTGGGTTTCATGAGGAATCACATACGGCACTGAAAATATACCTCACCCCCTTCGCTTCACTGAGATACATTTCTTGGCCATATTATGCTTTAATTGATAGACAGTGGAAGAACTGGAGGGGTATTATGAACTAGCCAGAATTAGACCCACACTGCAGCAGTGTGTGTTTGCTTGCCAGCATGTGTCTAGGTCACTAGATCCTCTTTTCTCATCTCAGATATCAAGTTTAACAGTAGTGCCAGAAACCATCTTCCTGTTTGTGAACGTGCTTGGCACTTCTGCAAGGGCAACAGCAATCCTCCAGTGGACTAACCGGGCCAGGCTGGCTGGGATAATCACCAGCAAATCAATAAGATGAAAGACCTGATAATCACAGGAAATGGATGGGGCAGGACTGGTGAGCATTATTTACAACCTGCCTAGGTCTACATCTCATCACCGCTATGGCTGATACTAGAGGGAGAGAGAGAGAGGGAGAGAGAGACGGGAGAGGGAGAGAGAGAGAGACAGGGGAGAGGGAGAGAGAGAGAGAGAGAGAGAGAGAGAGAGAGAGGAGAGAGAAAGTGCCTGTACCAGGAAGTGACATCTGAGTCAGCAACTATCACCTCTGTCTCACTCAGTCGGGGAGAAAACCCCTAACATGAGAACAATCAGATGCAAAACATCTAGCAATATGGCAGAGAGATGAAGCCTTATCTACCGATTATGGACATCGGCTTAGAAGCATGCATGTTTTTGACGATAACTTTTAAAGAATCTTATTTTAAAGGCATGTTGGGTCTAGTGTGTGGATACACCTGGTCAAGCTGTTACTTGGAATTAAGCCTGACTGCCCAGTTAACACATGTAGACCTGCATTTCAGCATCAATCCCTGACTGTAACAGCAGTACAGGACTTTACTGCAGGACCGGGCAGGCCGGCAGACCCAGTCTGATGCTAATTAAGGGATTGTGGGAATCAATGACCAGGACGGGCTGAGCCCTCAGTCCGAAGTGCTAAGGGTAATCCTGGATGTGGATCCTGGGACGCAGGGCAGACAGGCAGCTGGAGGAAAGGAGTGTGTGTGGATGGGAACTGGTGAAGAAAGGGCATATGGTAACTTCTCAGTCCTGCTTCCCTCTGCTCTTCCTTCCAAATACAGACCAGATTCTCTGATTTTAGTCAAAGTCATTTGATATGAGCATAGCAAAATCCCTGAACAAAGCCAGGAAAAGGCTCCTTTGCTCTCATGCTGTGACTGAAGGGTCTGCCAGAGCATAGGCCCTTTACATTCTGGCCATCATTAGTGACCGTCTGCTGTCTAGGGCTGACCTCCTCCCACCCCTTGACCTAAAACACAACCCATTACCATTAAATTATCTTTAAGAGACCAATAAAACCCCTATCTAACTGACTGTTAGTGTAGACCTGGGCCCGTCTGTCAGATTGAGAAGGACGCAGACAGGCACTGACATGGCTCTGAGGTTCAGCTCTTACAACAAACAAAAAATGTCATTATAAACAGGCTTATTTCCCATCAGGTTGACAGTGAGGGCTAACTCTCTGCAACTGTGTCACGGATTACCTCAAGTTGGGATCACTACTGAGATTTGTGCTGCCTCACAAATCCAATCAAAACGTCTCCAGTTTCCCAGATTAGGCGGCTACACTTGGTAGAGTAAATCTGTGTATTAGTGTGTAAGCGACCTTACCCTATAAACCGCAACTGCTCAGTCAGTGCACAACAAACAACAGATGACCCTGAACTTCAATGAGGTGACTGGCTGGGCCAGAAAGCACAATATGTCATACTGTAACATTGTCATAATCCCTTAGCTAGTCCTAGCAGCCAATTACTTTCCCTCAGGCTGTTTTCATTTACTACATTGGTGGCTGGTGTGTGTGGCAGCACTGGGAATCCTAACAAAGAAGCTAACTGTGGCCCTTTCCCCATAGACTGTGGCTGGGTAAACAACTTTCAATTTGACTGAGCACACTGCACTCTTCTTACCACCATGGCAAAATTCTGCAATATGTCACCGAAGTAGTGAAACTGGCAACCAAAACATACTGACTGAGCTTCTGTTAGCCTGAAGACACAATACTGTCCACATCTATTGTATAGAGATAACTGATTACTACTAGCTTTTATGGTGGTCATTTTATTTAAAAGAGTAAACAAGGTCAAATCAAAATTTTATAACTAAGCTGAGGACTAACAAGGGACTGTGATTAGTTCAAGCACAGCAGCAACCACTGAACAATGAATGCCAAGTTCCACAGTTTCAATAGGACGAGGATGTGATGTGGCAAGTGCAGGTGGTTAGAAAGTTCACACGTGATTCCCTTTTTATTGGGATTTTTTCCAACCCCCACCCCTGACTAAACGAAAAACAATCTCTCTGCGGTGTGATGACCTCAGTGTGTCTTGCAAAAGAACACAACATCGCAAACTATTGTATTAAGGACATGACCGTGCGGTGCATTCCAATGCCGCTATTTCAGTGAGGAGTCTTTCCCCTCCCGAACGGTTGTCATTATAGCTAATGCCTGTACCAGCTGCACTAGGCTGAGGAGCTGTCACATATGGGTGCACTGACACACTGGTTGATTGGTAGTTAATGTATTAGGGCGTGCTGTTGCGTTATCTCACTGCTGTTTGAGAGCCCTCACGCTACTTGAATTACAGATGGTGTAATAGTGCTGTATCACTCACCAGCTGTCTTCATCTTCGTTCAGACAATCCATGTCCTCGAGATCGAGGATTTCTACTTCATCCAAGATTGAAGTTTCCCCCTCATCCGTAAAACCTAATGTTTCCCCTGCGTCAATAAAATACGGGTCGATACGAGTGAAAGGGGTGTTAGCCGATGCCCCCTCGCCCTCATATGCTCTCCTGAAACTGATTCCATCATATGACAGTCTAGTGCTCAGACAACGGGAGTTTTCCAAAAGCCCTCCATAGCCACCCGTTCCGCTGAACCCCACCCCAGGGAAGCCGGCCAACCCAGCCGCTGAGGAGGCTGACAGGGGCGACTCGTATCCTGCACTAAGCGGTCTATGAGTCCCTGACACTGCTCCAGATGAAGACAGTAGAGTGGACCGACTACGGAGCTGCTCGTTTTGCTGTTCGAGTTTCTTTACCAGGTCCTGAAGCTTCCGCACCTCCAAGTCCGCGTTGATGTTTGAGTTGATATCCTCCATAGCTAAAACGTTAGCTAGCGCCACCACTGGCATACACAATCCTTGGCTGTGTGATCTTTCGTTTCTTCTTTTTTGCTGGTGGTCACGATATGTAAGTAAGTTTAATCAATACGTACATGTATACTAAATACACTTGTATTCAAATAAGTTATTGGGCTCATCGGCGTCATCTTTTCCAAATATTCGTACACACGGGTAGAGTCGAGGCCATTTTCACTCTATACCCGTCGCCAACTGTGAAAGACCAACAGGCAAGGCTAGGTCATCACGTTTACATCGGTTACGAGCACGTAACCAAGCACGCGCTAACCGTACCGAGGTGAGCTCAAAACAATGTTTGAAGTTCTTAACTTTTCTTTGTCATATCAACAGTAAGATATGGCTATGTAACGTAATCATCACAAAAAAAACAATACAGTAGAAATAACATCAGAATAAACACTAAGTTAAATTACATTTAAACAAAAAATATGAATTTGATAAGATAAATCCAGCCAACATGTTGGTTGACGAAGAACTGTATTATTTTTCTTAAGTTTCGCCTTGCCCCACCCAATGAGGTGTACTTCAGACTAGTGTCTGGCAAAACAGATGTTTTACTGTACACTAGGAATTAGTATCATCTTAAAATACTACTAATAGTTATGACTGAAACTTTTGATGATCAATGTAACATCTATGTTACATTATCTAGATATCAGTTGACACTTGCTTTAAAAGATAAAAAAGAAACAACAACCAGAAGCAAGTTTCTTTATCAAAGCATTTATTTCCACATTGTTAAAGACAAAAATGCTGGGGGTGGTCAACAGTTTTACAATGACATAACTGGGACTGATTACTGCCATAGTGAGTGGAATGGCTGGTCAATATTTTTCCTACATGAAGTTCTGCTATGAGAGCTCCAGTCCTTCTCCAGACTCTTGCTGCTCCTCAGCCCTCTGTCCCCCTCCCTGGCCTTCAGTTTGTCCTCCTTCAGCCTCCTCCTGGCTCCCCAGGGTCTCCTCTAGGCCATCCTGGTCCGAGCTGGCGTTCTGTGACTCAGGCCGCTCTTCATCCTCCTCATCCTCAACGTCCATCTCAAACACACGGACATGCCGCAGATTGGAGCTCAGCTAGGTTACAGAGAAAACAAAGGAACCTCATAACTAAATAATGTGAACTTTGTTAATAAAATTGCACAACTTCTAAGTGAAGCCGGTTAAAGACTTAGTAAGAGAATTCAATGTTTTACCACACAGGCCACCTTCCGGATCCCATTCACAGCCACAAACTGGGCCTTCATGTTCTCTAAGTCTCTCCACTGGTTCTCCAGAACTAGCCCCTGGGAGGGGATGGAACCATGCTGCTGGTCCAACCTGAGAATACAGTCAAAGTATGTACATCCCCTGGAAAGTTTGACATATTTGGACACATGGATATATGAGCTACATTCCAACCTCACTTATTGATAAGGTAACCCAATTTAACAAAAAAAAAAATCTACTTCGCAACCATTTATGCAATTAAAATAAACAAAAATGCAATTTTCTGAAAAATGTTGGAATACTTCTACATTTACAATCACAAACTTGGGAGGGTCTAGCCATTCATAAACGTTAAAAGGCAGCACACCATCTACTGAAGCTGGGGGTGTACTTATATTTTCTGCATTATGAAATTGCATTTTTGTTTATTTTGGATGAATAAATGATTGCAAAGTATAATCTATCAGTGTCATTCTTAATAGGTTCCCTTTATCTATTAGTAGTGTTGAAGTGAAGATAACATATTTGGACATATGGATATGTAAAGTAAAAGACAATTTCCTAGGGACTGTAGTTACTTTTTTACACGACTAGGTACGGTAACCGCCAATACGTAGAGTAAATGTTCAGCACACAACAGGTGAATTACAGGTTTGGTTTATCGTTACTGTTTACGTGCGCATCTTTAGTTCCAGTTTGTAATAAAGTAAATCATGGTTTAAGGTGAGGCAATAGGTACAGTTAAGAGCAGATCACCAGTGGGGTTTAGGAATATAGGGTATGTTTGCCTTTTGAACCACACACACCTAAGACTGGAGTCCCAGTTGAACTCCTCCTTGCAGTTGAGGGCGGAGGAGAGAGGGAGCTGGGCCAGGACACGCCCCCTGTTCTCCTCTTCCTCTGATGCTCGCAGCACCACTGTCAATGTCTCATTGTCATAGAAACGAGCATCCTGGCAACTGTACACACGGTCAGAGCTAAAAACAGAACCCCCCCCAAAAAATTGTGCTTCAATAACAGCCAAAGAGAAAAGCACAAAGTAAATGGCAGTGATATTGGCCTGTACAGCTGGTGTTGATTGTGTTCCATTTGTAGAAGAGAGATGACCAGAGATTCACTCACCTGGATCCTGCAGCAGTGTCATCAATACTGTGGCACAGAACATTACTGAGATCTATGGCTGTGAGAACATTGGAAACAGGCCTGGGACAACACCGAAACAGATACATATTCAGAGAAAGAAATGCTCTGTCAAAGAAAAAAGGCTATTTGGAGTTCAAAGACAAAGTCAATGTGGATTGAACATCATGACTTAGTGAGCAGTGTTGTATTGTACCTGTTTGGTTCTGTACTTCTCCGTAGGAGGTAAAGCTTGCAGGGGGAAGCCTCTGGCATGCAGAACACCACATAGTGCAAATTGGCCTTCTTGTCATTGTACCTACAGACACATTTAAAAAGTACTTAAATGTTACTGAAATTAACCGAGGTAATATATATTACTTACTTCATCATTCTTCATCATGAGCAGATGAGTCTTTTGGTAAAATGAAAATAATATTTTGTTACTCACAATGATGGAAGTTCAAAAAGCCTTGGTGTGTTTTCTGAACTGCAAAAACAGAAACAAAATCAATGAAATAAACATACCACAAATTAGTAAACATTTATTCAATAAAATAGTTTTTGAGAAGATGACATAAATGCTTGCTTACCTCTCTGGTACAATGTAGAGAGACAAACTCACAGCCTGTTTCACAGACTTTCCAATGACCTCCTATAAATAAGCACATGAGTATAACCAAAACATATGTCACATCAGAACTTGAATTCATACGGCTTCATTTGGATGTCATCTCAAAAGTGCTGTCTAGGAATGAAAAACTGCTATAACTGAAAGGATAACTGTTTAATTGACTGATGATGTGTCCAGGTTATTACTGTAGACAGAGAGGAACAGCCTACCACAAGACAGGATCATGTTATAGATACTTATTCAGATTTATAGCCTCCTGGAAGTGGTGCTAATAAATGCATGACTCAGCAGATTTAGAGCCAAATTTGATATATTTGACAATGTGTTATATGCCAGGGACAAAATTAATTGGTCTACACTAAAAAATGCACATTAATATAGATTTGAGTGCATTTCAGACTTACAGCAGGTTTCTGGAGACACAACTCAATCACCCCTTCCATCATTCTCTTCACAAAGTGTAAGGACTTCTGAGGGTATGAAGGGAAGAGGAGCGGGCTCTCTAAGTAAACCAAAAAATTAGGAACATGGTCAGTTCAATAAGGGAATGATTCACAACAACTGACAAATTCAACCCAAAATCCTCCATCCAGAGACAACGTGATAATAAAAGCACACTTCCTGTGTGGTTATCTCTCCTGAAATAAAGGGTATCCAGTAGTTCACCTTTCAAATGTGTGCTCTCCTGCAGGAACTTCAGCCACTGGTTTCCCTTGGTATTGGGTGGCGACACTAGATCCTCATCTTCATCCTTCAGGTACTGAAACAACAAAAGAGGACAAGTGTGTCAGATAACTCTGACCTCACATGCAAGAACATGCCTTACCAAACCTTTCCTCAAACTTCTCTCAGATGTTTCACATTTTTATTTCCATCTTAAACTGGCACACCTGATTTAATTAGCCAACGGCTTTGACGATTAAAGGTGTGCCAGCTTGTGAAAACATCTGAGGAGAAACCGTGCACTAGAATAAACCCACACAGATGACATGTCCCTCACCTGGCCGACACGCTCCACATTAAAGTACTTTCCCTTCCGGTCAAACAGCTCTTCATTCTGGATGAGCACAGGAAAGGGCATGTCATTGCCTTGTTAATATGACATTTTATATATATATATATATATATATATATATATATTTAAAAGTCTAGTTTGTGATGAGCTGTGTGAATTAAGTGCTATTCTACTTGTTGAATCAACTTTACCTCACTAAAGTGTTCAGACAGGAAATCTGCCACAAAGGCAATGTCCTTCTGGGTCATCTGAGCACAATGGGATAAATTAACATTACAGCAACCGTTTAGTGTACAACACCTATTGAAATGTTTCCCTCTGTTTCACCTCACCTTATTGAGTTCAGGTGGAACGTGGTCCTCCGACATCCTCAGCATAGCTGCAGAACATGTTTATATTGAAAAACCTACCTAATAACCAATGTTATTTTAAATATACTATATGTACCGTTAGTTGTTAAAAGGTACTACATCTCCAGCTCCCTGATGCGGAGGACTTACCTACATACAGCCACCGGAAAAAAGCCTTGAAGTTCTTCATGCTCTTGTCAATCACTCTGAATGAAAGACACGGCCATGAGGGGCAGAGGTTTACCAAACACCAGGGTTGAATTAAACTCCATTTTAAATCATTGAGAAAATTGATCAATAGCACAAACTCACTGTAGAAGTTCATTGGCTTTCAATGTGAATGACCCCACAGCAGTAATGGCATCTTAAACAAAACAGGAATATTCATTTTACTTTCATTTGAGATCAAATGCTAAAAGCAACAAGAAACTAAAACAGAGCTGTGAACAAATGTTCCAGCTAGGCAAATTACTCACAAGTATCAGCCCTAATCTTTGCACAGACTAATTCATTGCACAATTAGAGCCGCCTTAATCTCATTTTCATCAGTAAAGATATGGCATGGTTCATGAAGGATTTATACACCTTCTATAGCCACAGAGTCCAGGCCTAGTGGGTGGAACTTCTGTTTCCAAAGAGACATCCCCTTCACCTCGCTGAGATGGTACAACAGAGCCTCAGACCCGCTGTGGAGAGGAGAGGAAAGAGTGATGAGGCCTGGTACCCAAAATGGTATCAATGAGATTGTGATGAGTCAAGGGTGCCTACCTCTGTAGATGGCTGATCACCAGCTTCTGAATGCTGGAGTAAGAGGTTTCTATGGACTGGCCCAGCTTCTTCAGCCCCTATGAGACAACAGAATCACATCAGTCTTACAGTACAAAAATCACAATCATGCCTAACCTTTAAATGACTGGATTATTCAGCTCACCTTGACAGTCAGCTGATTCATGAGGAGAGCTTGTAGTTCAGGGCTAATACAAAAATTAAGAATTCGGTAAGAGTCTGCCCATAGAGAAAAGCCTTGAACATCTTTCAGTCAGTCTCGTAAGAGGCGGTATTTGGCATCATTTAGTGACACCTACAGGCCATTTCAAAGCACTTCATCTTAAACCAGTGTGCTTATAACAACACAATAAATAACATAGTAGAAAGCCCAATCTGGTAAGGACAGGGCAGAGTACAAGTAGCATTGGATCGCGGGGACCCTCCTCACCTTGATTGTCCCCACAGTAGAAGCTCCAGAAACTCATCCTGGACTTGTGTGCTGGTGTTCTTCTCCTACAAAACAAACTGGTTTAGATCACTCAGCTGTCGTTTTTGGAAAATCACACTGAAATAACAGTGACCACTGACCTGAACAAACTTAGTGAGCCTGAGGTCCATCTGCATGAGGATATCTTCCCAAGCCTCGCACATGCAGGTGAGGGAGAGACGCAGATACTGAAGGAAAGACCCAGAGATGCAGAACACGTTGCAGAACAAGCACCGGAGGCCAGACTTGTATGACGACGTCACAGAAACATCAACTACAGACGTTGTTTCTAAAATTGATCAGCCTGTTGTTGCATGAATGTTCCTGCGTAGTCGGAAAATCTATTTGTAGTGTATTCAGATTTTAAAACGTCTTCTAAAAGTGTCTCTACCACCTCTACAGATGTTCTGTTTAAGTAGCAGTATTTTTCGAGCTGTAGCACTAAGACACACCGTCTGTATGAGAAGACATCTCACAATAGTTCCATAAGGAGGCCACCAACCTGCAGCAAGGTGGAGATGTGGGTAAACTTGCGCGCCATCCGGGTGACCTCAGGGAGACAGTCTGAAAGCAGCCCCGTGTCCAGCTGGAGATGACAAACATAAACAGGGAGAACCAAAAGGGAGTAAATGCACGTGACCCAAAATGCGACCTTAGTTAAATGTAGTCATGGCTGATTACCTGGATGTAGCAGATCTCTGGGTCATTGTCAGATGACCTGATCTCCGTGATGATAGACAGGGATTTCAGATCGCTGGACAGACACAGGCTTCGACATGTCCCTGGAACCTGATAAATAGAGTATGTTGCTTCCATCATTACCTAAGCGCTTCCTAAGAGTCATGTAGTTGTGTAGTCACGGCAGAGAGAGAGAGAGAGAGAGAGAGAGAGAGAGAGAGAGAGAGAGAGAGAGAGATTGAGCGAGAGAGAGAGAGAGAAAGAGAGAGAGATTGAGCGAGAGAGAGAGAGATTGAGCGAGAGCGAGGAGAGACTGGGTGATTGCGATAGTGTGGGTGTATTCTTACCTCTGGTAAAGTGGCGATCTTATACATCCCATAAGCATACAGCTCCAACAAGCAAGAACCTCCCCCCAGAACCAGGATGTTCAGTCTGCAGGCAATTCACCATGTGAGTACTGTATTTACAACTGTACTTGAGATGTGTTAAATCAACCTTCAATAATAAAGCATATGAAACTCTGAGCACTCTCACCTCACTTCTCCCAAAAGGTTGAGTATCTCATCCGACTTCTCTTCACTATGAGACAAAGGGTTTGTTTATCGGTAGTTTGGGGAAAATGGGATTCTAGTGCAGATAGACTGAAATAAACACCACCAAGGAGCCCCTGAAAATTTTAAATGAATTGCTTGCAATGAAGATAAATAAACATACCTGAATATTTTTGACGTAGTACTGTAGCTAAGAATAAACAACACAATATGTAGCCTGGGTTAGGGGGAGTAAAAACAAGTGCGGTACTGTATATATGTTAACAAAAAAAACAGGATGTCCTGTAAAATATATTCTAGATTAATAAAACCAAAACAAATTCTATGAAAGAGACTTGTTGTACCTCTTCGGAAGAGTTGGCAGCTTGGGAAGAAAAAGGTTGGACTCGTCTTCAGAACTGTAGAATGAGCTAAGGACGCTGAAAGGCAGGGGGTTCATAATTTCACTACACAATTCAAAACAGTCTCTAGTTTAACCAACCACATATTAAGCGGCTCTCAAAAGTATTTACCCTGCCTGGACTTTTCCCAATCTTTGTTACATGAAATCAAAATTGATTTAATTTAATTTTTGCAACTGATAAACACAAAAAAACAATCAACAAATTGTTCTAAATTAATTCAATGAAAACCCCTTTGCCCTCTATTGTAATGAGATTTCCCGGTCCTGACACAGAGAAGCATCCCCATAGCATGATGCTGCCACCTCTATGCTTCATGGTTGGGATGGTGTTCTAAAGGTGAGGTGCCATGTTAGGCTTGTGGAAAACAGCGCTTAGCGTTGAAGCCAATCAGCGCTTTCCGGTCTCATCAAATCAGAGCATCTTCTTACTCCCATGTGCCTTCTGGCAAACTCTAGCCATGAGTGCAAGTCTACCATGAAGGCCACTTGTGAAGCCTCTAGGTGGCCTCCCTAACTACTGTGCTTTTTGCTCAACACTCATTTCATGAGGACAGCCTGTTTTAGAAAGTTGTGCCATACAGTAATAATAGACTTTACTGTTTTCTGAGAGATATTCAAGGACTTGGAAATGTTCTTACATCCTACCCCTTGTTGGTTCTTTTGAATAATTATTTATTTCATAATTGCTTTGAATGTTCCATCTTCATGATGCCGTTTTTGTTAAGAATTGTCCTAACCAACTGTGGGACCTCCCAGAGGCAGGTGTATTTAACCAGAAATCATGTGAAACATCTTGATTGCACAAATGTGGACACTATTCAACTAATTACGTGACTTATAAAGAGAACTGGTGGCACCACAGCTCATTCTGTCTCTCTATGCAAAAGGGGTGCAATCAATTATTTTATGTTTTATATTTGTAATTAATGTAGAACAATTTGCAGATTTTATTTTTCACTTTGACATATAGACATTTTTAATGCTGATCACTGGAAAAACCTTGGATGAAATCCATTTTGATTTCATTTTGTAACAATTAAATGAGGAAAAGTCCAAGGGCGTGAATACATTTGAGTGCCACTGTAAAAGTCTTGTGTAACCCATCACTCCTCCCCATGCAGACCTGCTCTCCTCCAGGACTTCCATCCAGTGCATGCAGGACACTGGGTTCTCCACTGGGAATAGATGAAGGATATCGGCCTTCTCTGCGTCACACAGCACCACTAGCTTAGTGTCCCCGAGGCTAAAAGCCAGGACTGAACACAGTACAGAGGAGACACTTTAGATCGGCAGCGTACAAACATACAGAGGCTGACATATAGAGCTGCAGTAAAGGTTTTGGGTTGAGTATAAAGGTCTATCACTAACACTATTATGCTATACTTTCAATGTGAAGTTGAGATATTCAGGTCCATCTTTTGCCATCTCTTACTTTTGCCATCAGGTCTCCAAGCAAGCGCAGTGATCTCCTTTCCTGTGTTTTCATTGGGTGGCAAGCTCCAAACACGCTGGAAATTGGCAAGGCGATGCAGTAGCAGCTACAACAAAAACATGGATTGAAGCACAGATGAAAAAAATGACTTTCCTAAAAAGCTAATGTGATCCGGGAATAAATATGTTTGAGTGTTTAGTTCTCTACCTCCCCAGCAGTGTTCGCCAAGGCAATAAGATCCCTCTTCGGTGACCATGCCATGCACAGAACAGGGTTGGGGAGCTGCTTCTCACCAACTTGGCGGAAGGAAGGCATTATTGTGGGCTGAAAAGGGAAAAATCAGCATTAACCAGTATAATATGGGCAAGGGCCTCAAATGTTTTGTAAACAAACAGTTAAAGTTTGCCAGTGACATGAGCTGGAGTAAGTTTGAATATCATCCATAGCCTAGAGGTTGGTAGTGACTCCTAACGTTATCCAATATTCTGAACTGCAACCATCGCTGAAGAGTCAAGGAAACGCGATTACCTTACTAACTAGTTAACTTCACCCGCAGACGATCGTATCTAAAAGGAATTGTATGGCAGTGGGATTACGAGCTGGTAGTAGTCACAACAAGAACACCTTAGAACACTGCTTACGTTAGCCAGTCTAGCTAGACTGGGAACATTGGCGAGCTGTACTAGCTAGTGCCGAAGCAACATAGTAAGAATTATTAAACATTTAATACATCATTCAACGTTTGTTTTAATTGACTTGTAAGTGTACTTGCCAATACCTAGCTAAAATACTACGCTAAATAGCAAGCTAGCAAGCAACTTGCTACACAAAAACTGCGAGAAACAAAACAGCCAGTTTATGGCATCTTACAGTGAAGGGATATCGGCGGATCAACTATGGTACAGTACTGTTACTCACTGAAACAATCAATAAACCGTAACAGTTTAATATTTACATAGCAGCATGAGCGTAATCTAGCTAACTAGCCCCATATTCGCGGACCAAACCATTGAATTAGGTTTTGACCAATCATATTACCTCGGAGTAACCAATGAAAGGCAAGCAACGGGGATACAAAAAGGACAAACTGAACTACACTGTTTCCTCGAAGATGGCTTTCCTTTATGTTTCTATTTTATAGCTAGCTGTTTGAGGAATTATTGAACGTCTCGCATATATTGCAAAATTCAATCACATACCTAAATATAATTGATGGCTGTCCATTTGTGAATTTGGATGACGGAGCCTTTGGATGATTTTGACAACCACCCAACTAAAGAGCCTTGTGGACCAGGTTTTTACACCTGCACGGTCCGGGTTATCATTCAAATATGTATGGCCATCCCTTGTCACTAACATGATGTTATGTCTGTTCTTAAGCTAAAGCCGACTCAGTTGGAAACGCTCCAGTTCTATTAAATTGCCCGACCATGAGCAAGGCTATTTGAAGAAATCAACTCCAATTAATGCAGTTATTTTTGAAAGATCAACAAGGTACACTTTATTTCGATATAGGATTTGGATATGGTAAGTGCTTAGGGCTTTGGAAAGATGGTTGTGGGGTTAATGGTGTGATCGACCTTTCCCAATGGACATTCCTCCCTGCCCCGTCATAGCACTTCACTCTAATCAGTGGATAGTTGGAGAACCGGAATAGCTCGGTGCTGTTAAGAGTGGGACAAACCGTCTGTGATAACGTCCCACAAATAGACAAAGTTGAGCTGCAGAGCCTGAATGTGTCTGTGCCCTTCAAACACATCTAACCCTGCAATGATACCGGCCAGCCATCTTAGTTTCACCAAGTAAATTAGGCTCAAGCTGAATACGGTGTCATTACTGGTCACTCAGGGTGGAAGAGGCCGATGCATCGGTGAAGACCCAGGGAGAGGCTAATAGTATTTTATGGCAAAATTGACTGGATCAGAAAAAAAACATATTAAACTTGGACCTTAAGTTACACTGGTCGCACACTTCCATTGTGCAGAAAATACTCCTACACGGAAGAGACAAACGGATTTAAGTTTCTTCAGATGCTCTATGACAGATCTCCGGTCAAGGAGTCAACAGCACTGGTCACTGTGGATGCAGAGTTACAGCACAGAAAGAAGGGAGATTTTAAGGTCTGACCCAAGATTAGCATTTACATTTCCAGGAAAGTTAGCTGATGCACTTATACACAACAACTTATATTTTATTAGCATATATTTAGTACATTTAGGTGAGGACAGAAATGACAATTGGAATCTGGGGGTAATGAAGTGCATGATGAAATGAGGGGTCAACTGGAAATTTATCCGGGGCACTGGGGTCAACACCCCTACTCTTACAATAGGTGCCATAAGATTTTTAGTAACCAAAGAAAGTTAATATCCCATCTGAAAGACAGCACCCTATGCAAGGCAATGTCCCCTTTACGTAACCTGGGATATTGAGATTTTATCTTTAGACCAGAGGGAAGAGTGCCACTCCACTCCAGCAGCATCTGTTTTCCCATCCAGCACCATCCCTGCTTAGCTTTAGAGGCAAACCCGCAGTGGGATATAGGGTGCTTTGATGCTGTTCCTATCCCAGCCTGGGACTGACAGAGCCTGACTTTCCTCCTCCATATTCATGGTATAGACAGATGCATACTGTGCAGGTACCAGAGTACATTAATCTTTCAGGGCCATTTGATGTGTAGGTTTGATAGTGGAAGATGTTAAGGTGCAAAGTTAAAAGACACTCTTTTCTGTTAGCGGGTGTGTGTATGTGTGTGCTTTGTACTGTTTTTATTGTCATCAGTAGAAAGTATTGCTGCCCTGTGGTTTGTTCATAAACCCTCTCCACTTCTCTCTCTCAGCAGCATTCTGGCTGTGAAACCTGAGCTGAGTCCAAATATAGCCTGACACGGTGAGCGGTCAGACGCTGGGACAGATGGGACAGCAGGCCACTCCGGAGGCACCTCTCAGTTGAACCTGGACCGGCTCATAGTCCTCCCACACGCTGCCCGACCAAAAAGCTACTCTACTGGAAGGAGACACCTCTGTCTTTCTCATACACAGATCATATTAAGAGAATATTGGAAGGATAAGACTGGAACAATCTACCTTTGGATAACAACTTGAAGGCAAGGCTGTCCATTTTTATTTCTTGCTGATGATATTGGAATAATGCACAGGTGACTGATAGCGCCTTAACGGAGAAAGAGGGGCTGAAAGTAACAACTAGAATGTAATATAGACATCTATAGAAATAAATTGAGTGTGTACATGGATATTAATTATTACATTTGTGATCCACTGCAGGGATAATGTGGTTATTTTCACAAGACATTACAGAGTACTAAATACTGGTTATTGAAAATTGATAGCAGCAATGACGTAACCTGTTCCATTCTTTCATTGACAATGGGCAGTGACAGCGACTGTTGATCTAACGTCAATTTTAATATTTAAACACTTTTCTTATTCATAATTAGCGTAACTAATTTTGTGTACATGACCTGTTTTCCAGATGGGAAAAACACAGTCTCTGAAGAGAATACTGTCGCTAGTGTCTCTGACTGTGTATACAGACTATGTTTGTATGAATGTGCTTGTATGTTTGTATGTATGTGTGTGTTAACAGGGGTCCATTTTGAGGGTGGGGTTTAGTTGCTGCTGTGAAACATAGCCCAAGGGGATTAAAAATAACAACTGCTGGGCTCCTGGACGCCATCAATGCCACACTCATATAAATGTTCCCAAACTAACCCACAAACAAGCTAACTTTTATGTCGACTAGCCTGTTTCACTCAACAGTTATATTTACATGATTCATCATCTTAAATGTTGTAACGGAGCTCAACTGTACTTAACACACACGCTCACACTACATACATTCAATATGTTTATTTTTAAATTTGACATTATTTAGCAACTGCTCTTTTCCAGAATTACTTACTTTTGCATACTGGTCCCTCATGGGACTTAAACCCTCAACCCTGCTGTTGAAAGCACCATGCTCTTACCAATTGAGCTATACACGTAAACATCAGGCTTTCTTTTTCACCTGGTGTTTGTGTGTTTGTGTTTGTGTGTTCTAGAGCACCTGTTTAAGTGATGTAACTATGTTGAAGATTCGACAGTACCGGTCACTATCTGTAGTTTTATAAATGCATGGGCATGATTCGAACTTTTCCCCTGGGAAGGTGCCTGTCAATCACTGTATCTCTGGTTGAGGTCTGAATACGTAAGACTGACTCCATTTTCAAAGATTAGTGTGTGCCCATGTGTGGGTGTACGCGTTTGTGTACCTGGGACTGTAGTCTAGCCTTTAGCAGTGTATGTACTAATTACATGTTGTAGTAATTAGGAGTTGGAAAACAGAATTGCATTTTCCAACTGTCAAAAGTAATGCATCTAGTGAAATGTTCCATAGATAGAGAGAAAAATATAAAAGTGTGAAGAAAAAGACATAGAGGGAGGGATGTTGATCAATGCAAATCATGTCTACTTTGACCTCTCGAAAGGCCTTTGTAAATACCCACCAGCTGTGCCCTAAGAATGCCCGTCTGAGTCATCCTTCAACAACTGTGGGGGTCTCAGGGAGGGTTTGTTTATTTTCACCGTGAGGTCTGGTTTTATTTCATTCTATGCAATGATAATGTGTATATTGTTCATAATTAGTGTCTAACTGAATCTACTGTGTTAACCCAATATCATGTTGGTTTTTGTATTATTAGTGTCTAACTGAATCTTCTGTGTTAACCCAATATCATGTTGGTTTTTGTATTAGTAGTGTCTAACTGAATCTACTGTGTTAACCCAATATCATGTTGGTTTTTGTATTAGTAGTGTCTAACTGAATCTATTGTGTTAACCCAATATCATGTTGGTTTTTGTATTATTAGTGTCTAACTGAATCTACTGTGTTAACCCAATATCATGTTGGTTTTTGTATTATTAGTGTCTAACTGAATCTACTGTGTTAACCCAATATCATGTTGGTTTTTGTATTAGTAGTGTCTAACTGAATCTACTGTGTTAACCCAATATCATGTTGGTTTTTGTATCGGTGTTTCAGGATGCAGGACGGGAGCTGGAATCAGTCCCTCCCCCCCTCTCTGCTGATGAAGGATGGGAGCGGGGTTCTAGAAGGGGATGGGGGGGTGTTCTCCGAAGCTTCTTCCGATGGGGATCTGTGCCTGGACTCAATGGCAGAGCTGGACACCAGTGATGGGGATTTTCCGGACCTTACCGCCTTTCTTAGCCAAGACGAGATCAACCGCAGCCTGGATCTGGCCCGGGAGGCCTTCAGTGACACAGAAGACCAGGGAGGCCCTGTCTCTCCTATTTCCAGAACCCCGGAGCCGGCTCTCCGCTACCTCCCCTCCCTGGCCCCCCTCAACACCACAGAATACCTGACCAAAAGCCCCAGCTTCCCCCACTCAGTCAAAGTCACCTCCAGCCAGAGCGTTCACCTGAGCCGGCCCGTGCAGGCCACCTGCGACGCCACAGCCTCACCTGAGAAGTTCGTCTGCCACAGGAACATCACACCAGTCTACAAGCAGGATAAGCCGCGGCTGGTCCATGACGGCTTGGAGCTCAACGAACGAGCCGCCTCGGCCACTGAGTTCTGCAGCCGTGCCGCCACGTTTATTGAAGAGCTGTCCTCCATCTTCAAAGGCTCCAACAGGCTGGAGCAACAGGGGGAGGAAGACTCCTCCTCTCCCGACAGCGGCTACCTGTCCCCTAAAAGCCACCGGACGGCCACCCAGGGCCCATCTTCTGCCCCTCCACAACCTCAGCAGATCCAGCCAGGCCTGGGTACCCGGCCAGCGGGTATGACGGGCGGGTTGGGCCTGACGGGCATCCCTCCTCCGAATGAGGCCGGAGTGCCGGTTGTCTCTGGTCATGTAAGTGGGGGTGAGTTGATGGGGGAGCAGCAACACGGTGAAGCCCAGAGAGTGGACGGAGAACTGTGCCTGCCACACTTCACCCAGAAGCTGAAGAGCCAGGAGGTGGCAGAGGGACACCCTATCCGGCTGGAGTGCAGAGTGGAGGGGAACCCTCTTCCAGTGGCCAGGTACGGAGACTGTTGGGAGGCTGTCGCTTCAGCTGTGATGTTGTGGGTGTGTTAAACAGCACTGGTAGAACACTTCCATTGTCCGGTAGATATGATGCATTTTCTCAGCGTAGCACACATTGTCTCGTGTTTATTGATACAGTATTGGACATAGGAATTTGAATGTTATCATTAAGTAGGATCTCTATGGTTCTGTTTATCCTTTATTAATCTCTGGTGGTATGAGATGCCACTGTGATGCGGTGGGTAAAAGATTGGAATCCTGGCATCATTCCTTCCGATACTGGAAAATACAGTCACAGACACTATATTTAGTCCAAGGCAGTTGATCCTCTTGTTGGTCCGACACCAATTACCTTCCCCCCTCTAAGGGAAGTGGATCCCCGTGGTGAAGAAAAGATCCCCCGTCTGGAAGCCAGCCAGATCAAACACACTGCCTCCTTACTTGGAGACAAACAAGTGGTAACTTTAGAGCTTTGTTTTGGGAGGATTTGGATGTATGGCGAAAATGAGCCAACTGAAACACTTGGGAACACCTACTAAAATAGAGCGCAGTCAGTCCGTGATATGAAGCGGAGCCCTCAGTCAGATATTGAATTGCTGAGTGTGGGGGAAGAGGCGAGGTGAAGGGAGGTAGGAGGTGAGGGCTGTGTGGTGTCCACAAGGCCTCCTCGAAACACTTGCTTGTGTAGCTGGGACAGTTCCACTTTTTGTAACCACATTAACCAATAGGTCAAAGTCTTGCGACCAGCTGCTAGTTTGTTCTCTTAAAACAGCACCCCCTAACAGTAAGTCCACAAGTGGACTTGTTTCTGGATTTGATGGTCAGGGAAATCCAGGTGGCACAAACACCGTTTTTTTTACGCTGGTAATTAATTGCACCTACCTGGTGTCTCATGGTTGAATGAGTCCGTTATTAGAAGCAGGACCGGAGCTGAATACCCCTGATTTTAGCTGTGATGTGTTTCGAAGAAAAATTCCTCAAAGTTGTTCCCAATGGCCTCTGGCCATACAATTGGAATAGTGAATTGAGGGGGAGTCTATTTGTCCAGTTGAATCCTGGAGTGAGGTTAGCCTGACTGAGGTTAGCCTGACTGAGGTTAGCCTGACTGAGGTTAGCCTGAACAAGGTTAGCCTGAACGAGGTTAGCCTGAACGAGGTTGCCTAACCCTGGAGGATGGTGGCCAGAGGAGTCCTGAGTGTTTTGTGGAGAGCAGTGTTGCTTTAGGGTTGTGTAATCCTAGGTAAAGAGGGGGAGAGGCCCGGGGCCATAGTTCTGACATGGATCCCTCCTGGCCCGGTGGGATATAAGATGCCTCTTCCTCTGTATAAATAGTCACCAGGCCAACAGGAGCCAGGCTCTGGAATTTGGGCAATGTCATGAGACTGCGTTTTCCATCACCAAGCTCCCCACACCTTCTTGGGAAACATGAAGGTTATAGCGTTGTATTTTATCATTAGAAAACAGGAGATGGGGCAGTGTGGCAATGCTGCCAGTATGAAAGACAGACATAGGTGAAAGGGTTAGAAGAGGAGAGGTTAATAAAGGCTGAGACTGGCATAGGCCTTGCTGAGAGATATTTTTGGTTTGCTTTGTGTTTTCTCTAATGCATGTAGAGTTTTTGTGGACGTATAATCAGTTTACATAATCAACCTAGGACTGGGATCTTAGTGTTTATTCATCTAGAATTTTCACTAAGATGTTCATCTGATACTGAAGTGTTGTTTACTGCAGGTAGTTTTTTGGGATTGGATAACCCAGAGGTTTTGCCATTGTTTTTGATCCCAAAATCCCTTTTCTTCTGAAGAGCCAGGAGGTGGCAGTATGGTATTACTAATTCAGAAAGATGTTGAGCAACATCTTCCGTGTCCCCAATGGTCTCGGTCTAGGAAGGCAAATGACATCCTTGTAATAAATTCATTTACAACATATTGACCAAATCCGGATGTGTAAGAACATCGGCTGGTGTTACTTATACACGTATGGAGAAATGTCCGATGCTGGGCGTTGGTCTTACACATACAGAATGGACGAATGTCAGGGGTTTTCCACCACACCATCGAGTCCACTGATTCAAGTCACACGATAATGGAGCCGCATTCACTCTATTAAAATGGCCATATCCGTTTTTAAAAAGCATCATTTAAAAAACGGTATCATTTGATGCCATAAATCATGATGGAAATAAAAATAATACAAAGAGATGTTAACAGATTTACAGAGTGTGTGGAAATGCTCCATTATCGACTATTTCATACTGGTCAGACTGAATATGTGTAATGGACCCATGTCGGAGTCATAAAATGAATCAAGTTGATGTAAGATATGCTGTGCAGCTGTAATTTGGCCATGAATATGCAAAAGATTCACCCATTGTATTTTGGGAGTGTGACTTCATTACCGCAAGGCTAAGTGTGTTTCACAAGTTTGGACATCCCAGAACAGAAGAACATAGTACAGTACATTATAGTTCAGGACAGTATTGCGCAGAACAGTTCATTTGAATGAACCACCATATGTTTAATAGGATCCAGTTACAAATGTAACAAAGTGTAGTCTGCTCTTTGCTCTAAGGCATGAGCTTCTCTGTTGAAAACTGTATGACAACACAAAGACACACAGGAGTGTATTCTCCAAGGTAGTTAGAGGCTGGGCTACGGTAAAGTCTAACCATAACATCAATTAACAACTGGTTCATTCTTTTCCCAGGCCCACCGGTGCTTCCAAATGAAAACGCTGGTTCAAACAGCCGAAAATTGGGGAGCACATGCAATGAAAATTGTCGCATTGTAGAGCTCTGTCACAATGTTCCACACTGTTTCTTTGCACTTTGTCCATTGCTCTCCGAAGGACAGACACACGGTGACATTTAGACTGCCTGTGGACATGCTGTGTGGCAGAGAAAGATGTCTTACCAGGTTTCATTACAGTGTCTGGGAAATGTAGAGTACCAGAGAATCCCTGTCAAAAGACATCAACCACTTTGCCCTAGTCCAGTGATACCCCATGGTTCATTAGTGTTCCGCTTCACCTCCTACACTAAATATAAGGAATAGGTAGCATCTTTATTCCAGTAAATCCTGCACCGCTCCAAATCACCAAATGAGTTCCAGGTGTGGAGAGGCATGCCAGTAATGGGTTCTGTAAACTGACCCCAGGCTGTGTAGGTGCTGGATGGACATATTCATGCTGGGTTTGATTACACAGGCAACACGATGTTGGCTGTATCTTACCATTTGAAGGATGAAGATACCTCCCTCTGTGTCTGGGAGTGTCTGGGTGTCCCTGCAGTCGTACTCCCGCAGTTGCAGTGGGATCTTGTTTTGGGAATGATCCTGTAATGTGATAGGTAATTTACTGTGGTACCGCATGGATGCTGTGAACAACTGCTACCTCGACTGTTGTGTTGTTTTACAGAACGTTTAGGATTTAGCCTACATATTTCTTCCAGTTTAATTGGAATATTTTATGAATGACCTATTCAGTAATCAGTTCATTTTAGTTTAAACGTTTCTCCTTGAAGCTCTCATGAATACCTACCTGCCAGCACAGATATGATGAAGGAAGGCTCTTCACTCTAATTCTTTGTTCCAGCACCTGCTAATTTTGTCAAGGAGATACCAGCATGGAGACTAAATAGATGTATTTTTCCTCCAGTCCCTTTTACCACTGTACACTGGGTATGACTGTGGCCTTACAACGTAGTCATGGTTGGATAGTTCACATTACCCTATAGCAGGTGTGTATGCTGACTGGATTCTCACCAGATGTTTCCTTTGTATTCCAGAAAAAATATACAGTACTACTTCCCCTAGACTTTGTTCCTCATTATGTTCATTTTATAACCTAACTGTCTCTAATGTGTGTGTTCTCATCGATGCTACATATAGCCGTTTGTGGTGGTGTGTGTTGGGGCGGGGGCAGTGTTGGTGTGTGTCAGTGTTTTGATCTCCCTTTGCTTCCCACAAGCCTGTCTTTAATGGTTTCTCCGCATTTTAACGTTCATTTCCCCATGGCAGAGGCTTTGATGGGGTTGCCAGGTCCTGGCAGGAGAAGCCCCCCCCCGCCTCGAAAAAA
>JACXGI010001020.1:29481-55085 GCA_016801175.1 Esox masquinongy | reverse complement strand
GTGGTCTTGGTGGGAGAGTCCTACGGTCCTTGAGCGCTTGGTATTCCTCAGTGTATACTTCAGCTCCTCAAACACACTAGTTCATGTGCTGAAAGAAACCTGTTTTGTGTGTGTGTTTGTGTGTGTGTGTGTGTGTGCGCACGCGTGTGTGGAGACGCTTCTGTAAAGGTCAGGCTGTATTAGCAGCGGTGTTGTTTTTGAGAGCGATGACGCCATAAGTCTATGCACAAAAGAGCGAAGGAGAATCCATCTTTAATTGTTCTGTTGTTTGATGTGTTATTTAAAGGCTTTCTGTGTGATGTTCTTTCTTGTCATCACCATAACTGCTTCTCGTGCAAACAAAGCATTTTCGAAACCAGTCTTTTGTGATGAGAGTTTGTAAGTAGACGTCGATGGAGACAGCCGTGTGGAAGCGGCCTTGGCTGCACGGGATAAACCAAACACACACAACCACAGAGGAAACTTGAGGAAGATGAGAAGCTAGAGAGGAATTTTGCGCTGAAATCCAAACAAGGCAGCGGTTCCAACACCCTAGTTCCTATGCAGACGTTGGAATTTGTCAGCAAATATAGGATCCTTGTTTAAATTAAAAGTTCAGATTCACACAGGGCTTGTACTAACGCACATACAGTGCCCTCCGCTAATATTGGCACTCTTGGTAAATATAAGCAAAACTGGCTGTGAAAAGAAATCTTTATTGTTTATCCTCTTGATGTTTTGTTCAAAATATTAACAAAATCTAACCTTTTATTAAAGCAAAACATTTGAAAGAAACAATAAATTCTCATCATGAAACAAATATTTTTCTCAAAACAACAATTATTGGCACCCCTTATTCTTTGTGCAACCTCCTTTTGCCAAGATAACAACTCTGAGTCTTCTCCTATAATGTGTAAATGAGGTTGAAGAACACCTGGCAAAGGATCTGAGACCACTCCTCCACACAGAATCTATCCAGATCCTTCAGATTCCGAGGTCCACACTTGTGGACTTCAACTCATCCCACAGGTTTTCTGTGGGGTACAGGGCAGCGGGCTGGGATGGCCATGGCAAACCCTTGATTCTGTGGTTAGTGAACCATTTTTGTCGATTTTGAGATGTGATTTGGATCACTGTCCTACTTGAAGATCCAACCACAGCCAAGTTTAAGCTTCCTGGCAGAGGAAGTCAGGTTTTGATTTAATATCTGCTGGTGCTTTGTGGAGTCCATGATACCATGTATCCTAACAAGTTGTCCAGGGCCTTTGGAAGCAAACAACCCCACAACATCAAAGATCCACCACCATACTTCACACTGGGGATAAGGTACTTTTCTGCATGGCTATCTTTCTGTCTACGCCAAACCCACCTCTGGACAAAAACGCTGTATTTTGGTTTCATCTGACCATAGAACCAGATCCCATTGAAATTTCCAGTAACGTTTGGCATACTGTAGGCGCTTGAGTTTGTTGTTTGATGACAGCAAAGGCTTTTTTATGGTAGCCCTCCAAAACAACGTGTGGTAATGAGGGTGGCGTCTGATCATAGTTTTAGAGGCTTGCTGACCCCAAGACCCAACTAATGTCTGCAATTCTCCAGCTGTGATCCTTGGAGGATCTGTGACCACTCAAACCATCCTCTTAATGCTTGAACATGTTTTTATTTTTCCACTTCCAGTTTAGCAGATGTCTCAGCCATAGCTGTAGTCCATCATTAGTAATATCCAGGACTGTGTAATTTTACCATCTGGCTTTGGTCCTCATCCTCACATAACTGGACACAGTAGACAGACATGGGTTGATGTGAGATGAATGTAAGAGAAAAGGTGCTACAAAAGGGGGATTAAAGTGTGATATTACATTTAGCATTTTATTTATTTAGCAGACGCTCTTATCCAGAGCGACTTACAATAAGTGCATTCCTCTTAAGGTGTCTTAGAAAAACAACATCTGACAATCATAATAAGTACACTTTCCTTCACCGAAGCCATTAGTTGGCAAAGTCAGTGCCAGAGAAATCCAAGATAAGTGCTTTTTTTTTCGGTTGGGGGGGATACACAAGTTAATTAAGATACTCATCAGAGGTTGGTTTTCAGCCACTTTCGCAAGATTGGCAGGGATTTTGCTGTCCTGGCTTCAAGGGGAAGTTTGTCCCACCATTGAGATGCCAAGACAGAGAAGTGTTTTGCCTTGGCTGAGTGGGAGCTGCCCACCCGTGAGGGTTGGGTGGCCAAAAGATATGAAGTGGCAGATCGGAGTACACGGGAAGGGTTGTAGGGTTTAAGCATAGCCTGCAGATAGGGAGGTGCAGTTCCCTTTACTGCACCATAGGCAAGCACCATGGTCTGGTAGAGGATGCGAGCTTCTACTGGAAGCCAATGGAGCTTACGGAGGAGTGGGGTGACACGGGTGAATTTAGGAAGGTTGAACACAAGACAGGCTGCATCGTTCTGGATTAGTTGCAGGGACTTGATGGCACAAGCGGGGAGCCCAGCCAACAGTGTGTTGCAATAGTCAGGGATTAAGAGTTGGTTTCTTGAGGAGGGGGGAGACACGAGCTGACTTCAAGTCAGCTCGAAGTGGATTGGACTTGAAGTGGATTGGAAGGAGTTGATGAGGAAAGTAAGGTAAGGTAAAAGGTCTACAGAAATGGTCTGGAGAAGGGAGGAAGGGATAAGGTCAAGAGGACAGGTTGTTGGACATCCTGACATCACTCGACATGGGACTTCGTCTGAAGAGAAGGGAGAGAAAGAGGTCAAGGAATGAGGTAGTTCACTGACAGTGGGGCCAGAAACCTGAGCCGGTTGAGTGAAAGAGGAGCGAATCTTGTCAACCTTCCTTTCAAAATGGTTGGCAAGGTTGTCTACTAATAAGGAAGAAGGAGGTGGAGGAGGGGAAGGATTTAGGAGAGAGGAAAAGGTGGCAAAGTGTTTCCTGGAGTTAGAGGAATATGCTTGAAATTTAGAGCGATAGAAATTGGATTTAGCAGCAGAAACAGACATATAGAAGTTAGAGGAAAAGCGAATGAAAGGATGACATGTCCTCTGGAAGTTGTTTCCACTTTCGCTCGGCAGCCCGCAGCCCTGTTCTGTTAGCTCTCAGTGACTCAGTCAGCCATGGAGCAGGAGGGGAAAGTCGGGCTGGTCGAGAGGACAAAGGACAGAGATAGTCAAAAGAAGTGGAATGAGAGGAGAGTAGGGTTGAGGAGGCAGACTCAGGAGACAGGAGGGAAAAGGAGTTGGTAGAAGGGAGAGATGATAAAATAGAAGAGGAGAGTAGAGGGAGAGAGGGAATGAAGTTTATGACAATGCATTATTATCTGGGAAGGAGTTGAATTAGCAGGGTTAGAAGACAGAGGGAGAGTGACTGAGACAAGGTAGTGATCAGAGACCTGGAATGGAGTTGCAGCAAGATCAGCTTGGTTACAGCATCTCATGAGGATTAGATCAAGCACATTGACTGCCTTGTGGGTGGGAGGGGACTGGGAGAGGATGAGGTCAAAGGAGGAAAGGAGTGGAAAAGGAGATGTTGACAGAAATAAATCAAAGACAGGTGTTGGAAGGTTAAAGTCACCTATCACTGATGGTCAGCCATCATCTGGAAATAAGCTTAACAAATTGTCAAGCTCATTTAGGAACTCTCCTAATGCCCCTGGTGAACGATAGATGACAAAAATGTTAAGCTTTAGTGGGTTAGTGAGAGTGACAGCATGGAATTCAAATGTGGATATGGAATAGGAGATAGTGGAAAGAGAGAGAATCTCCACTTTGGAGAGATAAGAATACCTGTGCCACCGCCCCGTCGACCAGATATTCTTAGGGTTTGAGAGAACACATAGTTGGATGAAGAAAGTGCAGGGGTAGCAGTGTTTTCTGGGGTGATCCATGTCTCGGTCAGGGCCAAAAGGTCAAGTGATTGAAGGGCAGCATAGGCTGAGATGAAGTCTGCTTTGTTGACAGCAGATTGGCAATTCCAGAGGCTGCCAGAAACCAGGGATCGTCTAGGACGCCGACAAGGGGAGGAAAGGACGGGAATAGAAAACAAACATACTTATCAAAGCAACAGCAAAAAGGAAGAGAAAAGCTTATAAAACTAGATATTAACAACAAAGATACTCAAGTGGGAGAGTGAGGCATTTCTCTCTATCCTTCCTTGACTAACTTCCGCAGAACAACACGGCAGAACGTCGTTGTTTCAGCAGGTCTTCATTTCAGTAACAACACAGCCGCTTACAAGATGGCTGCTGTCAGCCACCGCTGAACATCACAGGCACTGAAATACTAAGACTGAATGCTAATTGCCAGCCACAGGTGAAGAGACACATCTACAGATTTGCAAGAGGTATAGCCAGGGAGGCAGTTAAGGCCACACCCCTAGTGAGACCTGGATAAATTAGGTGCAATACTACAAATTGTACTGAAATTAAACCAAGTCCACAGTAACAAGTACTGAGCAATCTGCTTGTACAACAACAAGGATTAAATAGGCTATGTGAAAAAGACTGCACTCAATTTCAATAGGTCAAGCAAAACAATACCAGTAACAACTATTAGTATAAAGCAAAATATACTTAAATTCTTGAGAAGCTATATTACCAAAACGCAGATGATATTGATAGAGATGTTTGTTTTTTACCATTATTTTAAATGGTTAGTATGATAGGAACACATTATTATTTATATCAAAGCCCTGTGAGCAATTGTGGTTAACTGTCTTGCTTAGGGACAGAACAATAGGGTTTTTCTCCTCGTCTTCTGGGAGATTAGAACCAGAGACCTATTGTTGTTGGCCCAACACTCTTGACCGCTAGCATACCCTGCCACCCCATATGTATGGTGCTGCCTCATCTTTCTTTCCACTCAGCAACAATATGTGACGGCTGACACAGGAGAGATGTTACTCTGACTGTTTGGCATGTTTTAGGAGGACTGTCATTTCATCTCCCTGCCTAGAGTGCTAGCTGCCATTTTAATTTCTTTTTGTTAGTGGAGGATGAGGATGTTCTCAATAATGACAATGCTGAGGATTCAGCGGTTGGTTCATTCTGCGTTTGCGTGTGTGAAACTGTGTGTTTAGTAGGGTCAGGAATGAAACAACAGGAGTGTATGGGTTGCTTTCCCTTCATGAAACACATAACTACATAAACAAAAGAAAGGTGACCTGTAAGGTAAATGCTGTTTTCAGGCAGATGTGACAGTGTCAGATTGACGTAACAGTTTGCGGTTTCCTACTCTACGGGTTGAAGTGTGTGTGTGTGTGTGTGTGTGTGTGTGTGTGTGTGTGAGTGTGTGTGTGTGTGTGTGTGTATGTGTGTGTGTATGCATGGATGCATGTGTGCCTGTGTAAAAACATGACTAGATGTATGCTACTAGTTAACACCATGCTGTTTGGGAATGCAGTGAGGTAATGTGTCAGCAATCATCAGTTATCCCTATACCCATTAAAGGTTATGGCGTCATTACTGCTTCTTATTTGCAGATACATAATAAATTGCACACATTGAAAACACACACACACACACAAACACACACACACACAGTTAGCTCACTGGCAGTAAAGCTTTCAGATTGACACGCGTCACCACTGTTCAACACATGGCGGTTAGAGCTGTTGGTTCCCATCAACCTTCCTGGCCCGGAGACCTGGCCTCTCCTGGGCTGGAGACGGGGTGTGAACTTTCCTCCTTAGAGGTGAGACTTTTCCAGCTCCGCTCTGTCTCCGGCTGGAGAATGTAGGACGGGGGGAGGGGACGAGGGGCGTCTGGGCTGTCTTTTAAGTCTTATTCATCACACAAACATTACTAATCCTATTTTCATCTAAGAGATGGTTTTACAAAAAAGATGGGTTTTTTTTCATTTTTATATGATTGATTGTCAGAGGGAAGAAACAGCATTGCCTGTAATTATAGACCATTCATTCTGTATGTGCTGGCATTTGAATACAAAAACACGGTGAATGGTTTGGTTTTTGGTGAAATTTTGGATAATCTGGATGCCTATGTTATATATGGTCAATTCAGGGTAGGCACACAAACTTGCAAAACCAGAGAGCGATAGTGGAGGAGTTTGGCGGGAATGGGGGAAAAGGGAGGTGGATTAAGGGTAAGACAAACCTATACAGTGTAAGTGCATTAGTGAGAGACAGTTTGGAGATTAAAATACCACATTTGATATAAAGGGTGCCTGTGGTCTGTACCAGACAATGTTGATGCTAGACTACCTAGAGATAGGAGAGAAGGATAAGGACAGGACATATATCTCCCACAGCTTCTTCAGGTGCTCTGACTGTTCTCCGTTCCAGTTTAGCTCCAAGGGAAAACACTCAGGCAGGCAATAACCCCTCATCATCAGGAAACCTTGTTGGCATCTCACCACACACTCACTGACATACTCGCACAGGTTAGCTCAGCCGTAATCGGCTCACATATAATCAAAGAACCCCTAAAGCAGAAGGCAATGAGCATATACACCTTAGATACCTAATGAGCATATATACCTTAGATACCTAATGAGCATATACACCTTAGATACCTCAATGAACATATACACCTTTTTTATGTTCTGACCTATGTGACTTCCTGGTTTGGACAAGCAATGTGGACAAGCAAGAAGCAGAATGGCTTGGCGTAGGCAACTATCAGGAAAGCTTGCCGTAATCTTCAACTCTCCTGAATTTGTTGAAAGGAAGTTGCCATTTGAGGATGTAGAAACAATTGGATTGGATGAAACTGGTGATGGGAAAATAACGGAGTTAAAACTATAATCATAATCATTTCAAATGAGTTTCTGAACTTTGCCAACCTAAATTACACTATATCCTATGTGCATGGATGATTGGCGACTACATGGTACATGTCTTAATCTTGATCCAAACAGTTCCAGTTCTGAGATCACTTAAGACTGTGTATTGTGATCCAGAGGTGCCCTAGGGCCTGCTGTACAGCTGGGCCTTGTGCAGTACTGCACTGAGCTAGCGTACATTCCTGGGCTCACCTGCGTAATGACTCCCTCCTGCCATTTATCATGCTTGATAAAGCACGACCATTAGATTCAGCTTACGGGAAGACGTCTTTTGATGTGTGATATTTTGGGCTGTTTGTCTTGGGTTGGATTCTTGTGTTGCTGCCAGACCCTGTGTTTGATGTAGAGCTTGATCCAATTATATATCTCTGATATTTAAAAAGGAGGAATTGTTTGTGGAATTACGGAGTTTAGTGTTCACTCTGTGTTTCCCTGTGTGTAGCGCAATTTGTAGAGTGATGGTTTTTACTTCGTGTTGAAAATATAGTTTTTCCACACGCCATGTGTATTTGTATTTGTGTTCATCGGGTTGTGAACAAGCCTGTTTTATGACTAGACGAGGGTCATATTCATCTCGTAAAACTAAGGTTGGGTTAGATCCATGACCATGAGACAGGCCAACAGTTGTACGCTCTCTTAACTCAATTTTAGTAGTCATCTCTCTGTCCCTTCATCTCTTTCTCTCTGTCTCCATCTCTATCTATATCGCTCTTTAGCTCTGTCTTTCTCCATTTCTATTTATTCCTTCCTCTCAGTCTCTGTCTTTCAATTAGTCTCTCTCTCCCCATCTCTGTTTGTCTTTCTCTCAATTAAATTCAATTTAAAGGGTTCATTCGCAAGGGAAACATTTCATTTCTCTAACCAAAATTTAAAAATGTACTCATTGTTTTTTTCTCATTTGGTCAGAGATCCATTCCCCCTGCATTCTGCCCCGCTTGACCTGAAAACCGAAATGTGGTGGAGGGAAATTCGTTATATCCTCCCTTCCTCTGTAGCCACATTTCATTGAGGATAGTCGTGTGTCCTACGACAAAAGAGTTTAGAAATCAACCACACTCCCTTTGAATCAGCTTTTATTTTGTCAGAGTAGAAAGATATGCACACAATCCATAAAATGTCTTGAATAGTAAATAACTTCTCAATTACTTGCTAATTTATTTTAGGATACACACCTGTAAAAGTAATTTGCTTAATGACAAATTAATAGCAAAGAACGCCTATTGGTATGCAGGCACAATTCAGTCTCTTTGCTTCTTGTTCTCGATTATATTTGACCTTTTCAAAAGGAGGCAACAGTTAGGCCAACAGGCTTAGTACTTTGGTGAGCAATTTAATCCAGTGGTTCTCAAACTCTTTCAGTTACTTTCAGCAAACTGAATTTTGCTCAGCATCAAGTTACCTTGAAGTATCCTCTCATGTGCACTTTATCAGCCTATGGGCTCATACAGTAGGTCTTCCCAAATACTCCCTGTTCATAGATCAAGTACCCCCAGGGGTCCTAGTACCCATGTTTGCGAAATACTAATACTTAGTAGTCCCTTCAAAATATTCTACTCTCTGAGGTGAACTAATCTTGACCTTGATTTATATCTCTTGATACAGAAAAATATTTGATCTAATAGAATGTTGCTACATAATTGTGCCTCTTCAGAAATGTAACATTAAGAATGGGTTCACAAAATTGACCCAGACTATATACATGTCAAGTAGAATAATTGACCAGCCAATCCCTGTCACCTGATTTTACAACACTCCTGGTTCTTCCAGCTGGCTTAGAATGGTGAGGATTACAACCCCTTCTGTATTGGCACTGTGATTATATCACTTGCCAACTCTGTATTAACTTCTATATGTTGTTTGTATCTCTTTAGTTGACAAAGTAACATTCAGTGCAGAGCACAGTTTTTCTGATGTAATCTCTCTGTATTAGAATCTTAGAAGTAGAATTAATACAACAGACAAATACAATATGGACTCCCTTACTTTTCATTTAAATTATATGCATTTAATCATATCCGATAAGTGAAATCTAAATAGATACTATCATTTTTACTGGGCCCAATTTTACTCTCTAGCAATTGGACTCCCCAACCTCCCTACTCATGCCTCACTGCACAAGCAAGTTGAAGACATTATGGACCTTGCCCTCCTCCTTACATGAAACTACTCCCCCCCCCCACAGACCTCTGAATAGAACTGTCTCAATGACATCATCTCCAATGGACAACATAGCACCTTATCAGCGACCTGAGTGGCTGGGTCATTGACTAATGGGGAGAGAGAGTAGAGGTGAGAAAGGGGAAGCCCTTTCCCTACTCCCGCTTTAATTTTTTTAGTTAATGGGACTTTTTTTCTGTGACAAGATAAAAATGTGTTTTTGCCAAAATGACACTGCTGTTGTTGGGGCCTTTGTAATTTGTTCATAGCCTCTGAAACTCCCATGAAAACAGTGGGTCTGATTCAAGGGGATTCACAAGGACCTCTGAGAGAATGCCAAAGACTCCAGATTGGCAGCCGTGCAGCACAAGACAAAGCAGTGGAGCAGTGTGCTATCTGCAGTTATCTGGAAAGATCCTATATGGTTTGGTTTTTGAAAAGTGGAATCTGTGTAAAATATTGAATTGTGTGAGAGAATGTCTGGATTTGACTGAACAGCCATGAATGTATTCAATCTATCCTCCCAGTCTGCTGTGGATATTTCAGTGCTTAGTTTATCCTTCTAACTTGCACTGAAGGCATCTGTTGAGAGCGGGTTGAAATGCGTCAAATAAACAGGATATTTGCTTGTTTTGAAATTCAGGAAATGTTTTTAGAACATAATGTCTGGTATCTGTGTGTGTATGTATCTGAAAAAATAATTTTTCTAAATATGTTTGAATGTTTTGAAATTGTAGAGGTTATTATAGAGTATATTGTAGAGGTTATTATAGAGAATATTGTAAAAGTTACTATAGAGGATATTGTAGAGGTTTTTATAAAGGATTTTGGTATTGATCCTTTTAGGCCTCTACAGTAAATCAGGTTTGCTTTGACAGCAGATAGACAGTAGATGATTGTGTTCTATTTTTAACAACGACATCCTTTGACCCATCCTTGTTGCTCTTTAGATCTACAAATGTTGCCTCTCAGAGTTTGGGCTAAGGAACATCTTAAATTGTGCCTGTTTTCTTAGATGGTTTATCATACCGTTGAAGGAGTGTTTCTTCATAAAGAGAAAGATAGCATGCGAGTGGGAACATTCTAGACTAATTCGAATTGGTGTCCTGCTGAGGCCTGGGATCAGTGCAAACCAAAAATGCTCTGTTTTCTTTGTTTTCCTGGACAGTCACTAGTTGAGATGTCTTTTGGTAAGGAACGCTTTGGTAGGTTTTTTCTAGTTACTCCAGTCCATTAATTTGTTTCACTCTGCGTTTGTTTGAGCTGTGCTGAAGCCTGTTTTGGGACATGCTTTCTTTCTACCTGGAATACAGGGGTTTGAGTGTATCCACACAGCATTTCGGTTCCCCAGACATGCTCACCTTTACTGCTCCAATTGCTGGGTGTTTTAATCTTGTGACGGAATGGTCGTTAACCCCATTCACGTGGATTAATGTGTTTACTTAGAGAGGTGATCTACCAAACACCACCCACCTAAATGTAGAGGAGGTTGGGCTGTTGGTGCGAGATGTCTGTGCATGTGACAAGCTTATGTTTTGGGAGGTTTTAGCTGTCATGGACTCCAGATGGTTCTAGGCGTTTGTGATGTCCTGCTTGTTAAAAATCCACCTCACTCTTTAGTAACAGGCTGTAGTCACATGAGATGTCTTGTTGAGTTTGAAACATCTCAGGAGATTGGCGGGAGAACAAATTGAAAGGAAAAACAGTTGATGGAGGTCAAGTGTCACATCCATGGATCTAAGGATAGTTCCTCTGGAGACCCAGACCTTAAAGCCTGTGACCTGGTCATGGATCAGCTGTGGACTACTATTTGTTGTTGTGGTCAGTAGATCTAGTTAGGTCAATCTCTGAGCCTGAAAGCTTTCTAGTCTAGTCATTGTCCCTGTCCCTCGACATGGGCTCCAATATGTAGGCTCTTGTCAAATTCCTCTCTCTTCTGGCAGATGTTCTACAACTCTCTCTACATTGTAAATTCATGCCAGGCCTTTTTAAATAAATCTGCATTAGAGGTTAGAAAATGTTCAAATGTGTTCTCCAACATGTCACTTTTGTTGTGTTTCATTTGTAATCCATTGGGTTCTTGTTGACATTTATGCTCCTATAGAAGTGGTTCTACCCTTATTTTTATTTGTGTCATTTAGTTTCCTTGGGGACTGTGTAGGTCGTCATGGAAATGGAGATGTGTAGCCATTTGTGTATGATGTCATGTGGCCTTGTCGTGACCCTTTCAGACGGTGAAATAGCCAATTCCATGTAAGAGAGAAAGATTCTTGTCCATTTGTATCCGAAAAAATGAAAGTGTATTTATGGAAGGTTAAGAGGGGGTGTAACCTAATAATCTTGTGTTGGATGATGTAAATACCCTTCACAAACATCTTGGAAGGTACTGATGCTCTCAACCAGAATTAACTCTTCCTGTTCCAAACTGTCTCGGTCTCTGAACCAAGCCTGCCTGAACATTGTGTTACTGCCCTAAGGATTACAGTGGGCCAGACCAAGTTGTCTACACACCAAAGAGGCACTAGCAGGCCTGAAGTTCAACTATTGTGATCCAGCTTGTTATTAGTAATGGGAACATCCAGACACTGTTAAACTCCTTTATAACTGTGTTTTATGGTCACTTAAGGCAAATGATAGGCACCCATTTCTTTTCATGTCTTTATCACAGTAACGTAGCTTCAGTGGAATGGCTATGAAACCAAACTCTTTCATTGGCTAAAGAATAAACAAACTGGGAGGCAGCACCAGAAATCAGCCTCTCCTTGGTTTTGGTTTGTGTATTTGGGATGTGTATTCGTCATAGCAGGGATTTGCTTTACAAGCACTCATACACACACAAGGACAGAGACACACACTTCGATATGGACGCCTCAGCAACAAGTACCACAAATAATGCCACCTGCTGCCACTGAGGCAGGGCTGACATTGACACACCCAGACCTAAATATCACTGGGCAGTTCACCCAGTGTTGTCAACCGCAAAATATGAACCCCCATGGAGCATTTGCTGACTAAAAAACGACATCCTTTCTTTGGGAATTTGTAAACCCCAAAGCCTGAACCCACAAGAAGCCTTCCACTGACTGAGAAACGACATCCTTTCTTTGGGAATTTGTAAACCCCAAAGCCTGAACCCACAAGAAGCCTTCCACTGACTGAGAAACGACATTCTTTCTTTGGGAATTTGACGTTAGCCCCTGTATCAAGCAATGGCTCCGTACACTAGTGACATGTCATCCACTCTACACGTATAACAGTCGGCGTCTGTTCTCACAATAAGGGAGGGCTCCCAGCCATCTGTCCAGTACTGACCAGGTGCTGCCATACCCACTCTAAGTGGATCTATTTCCATACCATCCTAACTAGGCTGCTTTAGAACAGGCCTAAGTGGGCTACGTAAGAGGCCATTTTCAACGAGGCATGCAGGACAAAATGCCTGACGTCAAATAGCACTGTCATTTTTCAATTCTCGTCATTCCAACACACACAGCGGAAAGCCTCCCAATGCGGCCCCAGTCTGACCAAGGACCGAGGGGTATTGTGGAACGTTTTGACGGCGATTAGTCTGTGGCACAGTCTTCTAAATTCATCAACAGCAGTGAAAGAGACAGAATACAGGAGAAGGCTTTGTTTCAGTATGGGAAGCAAACTTGACAAAGAAGCTGCTGGGATAACATTTGGTTTCTGCTGCTCTCCTCATTAAACTGGTTCCAGCCACAAATAGAACGGCATCTGTGGTAAACACAAAAGCTAATTAAATGTAGGAGCTACTATCCTGGCATCAAGCCATCTGGATTATATAGGTTTTTATCAGGATGTATAGTATCTGCACCAGTGTTTGTCTTTGTTGAGGATTCAGGTAGCGATATTGGGATGATGTGGCTTTGTTTAACCCTCAATGGATCCCAGTCTGTGAGGCTCCGGACAGGGTGTCTGCACGTCGCTTACCCTCTTCCTCTATGGTTCCCTGGGCGAGCCACAATGGGTTCCAAATGGCATGTGTTATTTTCTGATTGCAAGAAAGTCACAGGGACATAGAACGAGTATTCAGCCAGAGTCATTCCAAGACATCAGAGTCTTACTCACTTGTCTCACAAGAATCTTTGTTGCTTTTAAAAAATCCTACCGTCTCCCTGTCTCTTTCTACTTGTGCGGAATTTGGCAGCTCTTTTTTCGCTGCTCCCTCCCTCCCTCTTGAGTCTGGCGGTGCCCTGTGTGTCTCTCTCAGTGCTACTCGCTGTGGCAAAGGGGGGTGTGTTTGTCAGTGCTCCTGACAGTGGCTTTGTGAGGGTCAAGCTCTCAGAAAGTGAGACTTTCTATCAAACTTTTTCAGTGACTTCACGTGGAGATACAGGAAATTATCAGTGATCCCATTCCGATATATCGAAAAACTGGCAGTACGTTAACACAGGTAAGGAACTCTGAACTTTGAACCTTGTGGTTGTTGTTCATGTAGCCTACTGTAGTTCTGCATTTGAAGTGGGTGTCATTGTTTTCTCTGAATATTTCAGGTTATTAACTCATGAATAGGCTCGTCTGGTTGTTATATAGCCAATTCATTTGGGGCTGGCAATAATTACTCAGAAAATGTCAGGGCAAGACCATTAGTAAGATCAAGTACTTGTGGTTCTGGTGAGCCTGCGGTCATGCTGGAGAATACAGAATTAAATTAGAGTTTCTGGATTTTGAACTGTCATGTAAGCTGATGGTTATACAGTCTGTTTGTGGTAGGTGTGTGCAGTGTTTTACTGGGTTATGGAATGAGTAATTTTGATACTGAACGTAGTTTCTTTGTTGTTGGGTCACTCATTAACAAAACAGCTAAGTCTGTTTGTTTTTCACCTCCACAGGGCAACCTGGAACCTTACACTACTTTCCTACTCATCCGAGGCTCTTGTCAGTTCATGTTTCGCCATGGGAAAACGTTATTTTGTAGTTGATTTGATCAAGGCTGATATATACTTATTGATTGATTTCCACTTTAATTTGATGAATAATAAAAGGATTTAGTGTTGTGATGGAATAAGGATAAGACCCATTTTTGTGTGTGTGCATGTATATATGTGTGTGCATGTATATGTGTGTGTGCGCGGTGTAATTGTTTGTGTGTGCTTGTGTGTGTGTGTTTATGCACATTCATCATTAACAGCACAGTTGCTACACATGCATCTGTCACTGTCTCCCGGGGATTTGTTTCCTCTCACTCTGTCTCTCTCTATCTCTATCGCTTGCTCTCTCTCTCAATCTTTCCTCCAGCTGTCCTCTGTTCTGAATAATCCCTCTGAACCCTGACTCATGACCCTTACCCTCTATGAAATAAATGGCTACTCTAGCATCACATTCCACTTATTAAGTTAGATAGCTTCTAGCATTTATCATAATTTCTCTCCCTGTTAGTGTAGACACAAACTCATAAAAGACACACACACACACACACACACACATGCACACGCGGGCGCACACACACACACAATTTGTGCGATGGCCTCGGCTAACCCTGGACTTACATATCTCACGCCAAGGAAGACTTTCCATATTTCCAGTTGACATTATTTGTCCCCCACAGAGAAGAAGGCTCTGAGGCAGGGCTTCTTGTGCTGCTGTCATCAGTCCTACCAGAGCCATCCACATCATTCACATGTGGATGAGAGTGAGTCCATATGGAATCAGGCTGCCTGGTACATTGAATTAGTCCATCATGTTGTGCATTACTTTAGCGTGTGTTTAGGTAGCTGGGGTGGGAGGGATCGTTTCTGTTTAGTGATGAGACCTCACCATATGCGAACAGGCTGTCCCAAAAACTTTTATGTGTGATCGTGCTTTTAGATCATCTCACAGTGATGTTTACACATGGTCTTCCAACTTTCAAAAGCCGAAGAGGCCTAGAGTTGGCATGGCACATCCCAGAAATGGTGAAGATTGATACTGCTCCCCGGTTGGTTTGTGTGCGTGCTAGTGAAAGAGTTCCCTTATGTCTGCAAGGGTGGATATATATGTGTTTGGAGCGTTGGCATGACATCTAGTTTGAGAGCTCGTACATTCTACTAATAAAAACATTCAAAATGGAAAGTTTAGCTTGTTTCTGTAGAAACTGTGGGGAACCCCTGTAAGTTCTTCATGGAAACCTAAAAGGAATGAGACGGACTGTCACGGAGGTGTGTTTTAACCACTGGAGCTGTCTATTTCTGGTGAATCCATAGAAACCATGCTTTAGTCAGCATGATTAACGTGGGCTGAGGTGAAGCTGTGTTTGAGAGGCAAGTGTGGATCCGGAAGTGGCCCTTTTTTACAGAAGTGCTTGAAAAGTCTGACTGGTTAGATCTAAAAACCTAGTAAAAGATGCTAAATCTGAGACTCTTAAAAGCATGTACATGCGCTGTGATCTACACAAAAATCTTAAAAATTGGAAAGCATCCCTCCCTATGCTAGTGTAGAAAGCTCACATACTTGCTCTTAGGAAATAAATGAATCCAGAGCGAATCATCCTCTTGAATTGGGGTAAATGACATAGTTGTCTACAGTAATCCTAGCTATGGCCCAGTAGGGCTTGTAAAATGCAGTGCATGCCGTACATATCCTCATACACTTTGGGGTGTAGGGTATGTGTGCTGGCATCATGCCCAATCCAGGTCCTCTGTCTACCTCCTCCTATCTTTCTCCGTCCCTCTCTTTATCTCCCTCTTACTCTGTTCTTTTCCTTCGCTCTCTGGGCTTGCGGTGAAACTGAGCTTCGGTCTGGAGAACTTTCCATCAACAGCAGCAAAATATCAGCAGGGTTTAGATGAGGTGACAGCGGACACTGGCACGCACCATGTATGGCTATGGCTAAGCTACATGTTTTTGTTCCATGCTTTACACTACATTCATGTTCTGTCTTGCCTTACTGGGGGATCAGCCTTTGTGGATGCACTGATGTGGTGACACAGACACCAAAGGATCAGATCCCCTGCGAATCCTTGTCTTTTTACATGCCGTTACATTTGTGTCACGTCTCAACGGGCCACATTCACAATAGCTGACCGGCACAACTACCTCCTCGGACGAAGCCTCGGTTGGATGCTGTACAGAACTCAGTCCGTTTTCTTCCATGGCCAGTAGGATAAGACAGTTTTTCTGGTGGTAGGAGAGGTAGAGTCCATGTTCTGATGGTGTTGCTTGTGGTCTGGTGTGTGCTGGGCCGAGGGATGGGAGGATGTCTGGATGTCGTCTGGCCTGGGGCCTGGGGGTGGGGGAGGAAAGGAGAAGCCGGTGCTAAAACACTCAGGTAGCCACGTCTGGCTACACACCCAACCATTGTTTGTTCTCTGGTTTGTGTGTGTGTGTGTATGTGTGTCTGAGCCAGACTATGTTTCATAATGTTATTGTACTCCAGGCTGGGTTTAAAGGAAAGGGGAAGTGAAGGGGAAGGGTGTGGCCAGGAATTGAAGAACGTCTTAATAAAGGGCTATCGTTCAGATCATTAACGGTTATCATTACACAGTGGCTGGTTCCTGTTCTCACACCCACACTTCCCATCTAAATCCTTTCCACCAGGCCCTGTCAGAGGCACCGTTCTCCTGCTGCTCCAGCTGACAGTAACCCACAGCTGCTAGCCCACATCTGTCTCAGCCAGAGCCCAGGACTGATCAGTACCAGTGAGGGTTCTACTGGAACAGAGTGATCAGTGAGAAAGAACACTAAGAGAAGTGAGGCAGTGAGAAGTAACACTGACAACAGAGGCTGATCCACTGGAACAGTTAGAAGAACCATTGACCAACACGTCTTCTATTGGAACAAGAAGAACAGTGAGAAGGACACTGAGAAAAGTGTTCAATTTAAACTGTTAGAGGGAACATTGAGAAAAGTTAGTGTTCCACTGGAACAGGGAGAAGGAACATAGAGTTGTGTTCAGCACATTCCACAGTGCCTGGATAAACGGAGCTAAAGGCAGCGGGGGATTAAACTTGGAACATTGCAGTTAGTCTGTCTCTAAATGAGTTCACTCAGTAATTTTGTGTAATATCAGGTCATTGTGTTTTGATTAATATGAGGTTTTTATTTTGGTGCTCGTTGATAGTTGGTTACTTTTACAAATCTGGCTGCCTGTTAGGTTGAACGTGAGCTGCCCAAGTCTGCCCTCCCCAGTGGTAGCTGTTGATTTTCTACAAATCTGAACCCCAGCTCATGTATAGTAATCCATCCCAAGCCATGCTCCTTTGTGCCTGTAAAACTGAGGGAGTGTGTATGGAATGCTGTGTGGCGTGTTACACTGTTAGACTGAGGCACAGAGCTGGAGGAGAGACCAGTATTACCATCACATTGGAAAACTACTAACGTGATTCACTCTGACCACTGCTGAATGCTGGGTTGGCCAGTTTGTTTTAGGTATTTGGTATACAGTTCTGTTTGTTGCAGTAGCATAACATAGCCTGTTTGATTGATGGAGAACGCTCTCTCCTGCTGGTTTTGTTTTGTGTGGACTTACTTGTGTGCCTCATAGCGCTGCTAATACTTCAGGGTGTTGTAGCTCTAAACTGTAACTCCTGTGATTCAAGAAAATGTGTTTGTTTATTGTCATGTTTATTTCAGTTGTGTATGTATTCACTGTAATTTTTACACACAGCTACCTAGTATTAATTGTTTAAATTCACAGTATATTTTTATACATAATTGTATATATTTTTACTCAGACACCCTGTCTGCATGTTTGATTTATGTTTTGCAAACCGTCCAAATACTCTGAAATAATGGGTGCATTGCGGGCTACTTCAAACTGGCATTCTTCTGAGGGAGAAGACGAGTCATGGGGATAATCATGAAGAGATGGTGGTGACTCAACTGAAACACAAAAAAACACATCCCTTTGATTTTTACAAAATTCTGAGGAATTTCCCAAAAGATGGATTAGAAGAAACCAAGCTATTTACTTTTGAGTTCCCTGTCGCATGATATGAAATATTGATCCCCAACCACACAGACACATTGTTTTGCTCCAACAGTCAGGACTTTCAATTGCCTGCTGCTGTCATCTCGGTGCACCTTAACCCTGTAAGTGTCTCTTGGCCTCAATCCAAGTCTTTGATGTAACTGAGCACTATAAAACTTCCAACCTCTGTTTTGGGGAAGGAGGAAGAGTGTTGAACCAAGAATTGGTGTGTGTGTCACGGCCTGTCTTATAATTGGAATGGAGATAACTGTGGATGTTTGGAGCATGGCTGACTCTTGGCCTCCCGCTGCCTGTGTGGATGACATGCTGCCGTAGCTGGATATCACAAGGCCTCCCTGCCTTCCCGCCTGAGGCCACGTGTCATGAACCTGATCTGGTTCCTATCACTCAACACTCAACTAACTGTCTTCCTGGACGATAAGTTGTTGCTTGCCAACTTTCCCTCATTTTACTTGGTACGATAAGGAAGAAATCCAGGCCCAATTTTAGTGTGGTGAAGGGTTGAGGTTGGAACTGTGGCCATAGCAGTTCCGGGGACTCCCCGTTAAGATTTCTTAGCCTGCTTAACGGGCTGAGACATTTGATAGGGAACAACCCTTTTACTTATCGAATTCAGTGCAGTCTGGCAGAGTCATTGCCATTTGTGAGAATAGGATGACTAAAACGTTTGGCTCCTCCAGCTGTTGGTGGTGCTAAGGAACTATGTGCTGCCATCTCATTATGATAATGACAGGGTCGTCTGCTGACCTGCCTGAACCTGCCCATATCCTCACTCTTCCATACCTTTGTTCTACGTGTGTCTGTCTGGGCATCTGTCTGTCCATATTTCTGTCTGTATTCCTTCCTGTGGGTCAGTTGGTCAGTCTTTTCATCTGTCTGCCTGTACGAGCTGGGTGGTTACTGGCACGGTATTCTGTCCCGACCTATGACCGGCAGGATGTAATGAGTGTATAATATAAAGTTTATGAGCAAGGCAGCGGAATGCACAGCATTTTTATACATCGCTCCAAGAGGGCTGAATTGTCCCGAGGTGGATGACCGAGGCAACGGAACAGCTGTGCTTCGTCCGTTCCTCCACCTCCTCTCACAGCAAGGGTTAACGGGCTGGCAACACATTTACAGCTGTAGAAAAGTATACTTTCTCATTTTATAGGAGGACATGAGCGTGAAAACGAAGCATTGAGGAGTCAGATGGTTATAGGAGTGTCTGAAGTGACGGCGGGTGTTATGTCTGGTTGGTCGTTGGCTATGTGAACAGACGTCGAACACAGATTGGGTTTTTAATGTGGTGGACGGTCTGGTGTCTGTTTGCTGTGGTGGGCCTCATTCCTCCTGGGTTGCAGAGAGGGGAAACAAGCCAGAGGGAGTGAAGCCCTCTGAGGGGTTATCGAATCCGGCAGGTCCCACCAGTTCCAGACAGACAGACAGAAACCCAGACGTCTGAGGGAGGGAAGGGGAAAATGAGGGAGGGAAGGGGAAAAGGGGGGGGGGGTTACGCCTGTTTCCCGTAACTCTTTTGTCATTGCCCCAGATATGAGCTTGAGCAGGTACAGAAACACTATGTCAGCCGTGCCCAGAGGGTGAAGGTGTGTGTACAGGCATATGTGTTACAAATGGTCCGCCACTACGATTCCTTCTACACACTGCACAGTGGACTTTGTGTTGAGGAAAGTGGAAAAAAGGAGACTTCTTAAAAAACAGTTGGACTTAAAAATGTAAACTCAATATAAAACATATTAGCCAAAACTTGCAAACAGATGAAGTTGTTCTTAATTTGTATGAAAGCTATGAAAAATGTCAGAAATGACATTTTGTCTGGCATTCCAGGTGTGTGTGGTGATCTGAGGTGATTTCCTGAGGTGATTTCCTCCTGTGACTCCGCCCCCTCCGCATTCTTCCCAGTTATGATTTGTGAACTTAAAATGAAATCAATTGTTTTATCCTGAGTAATGGCTCGTGCCTGTATCAGCACATCAGAAGGGCCTATGGCTGTTTTTAATGACGGTGTTTGACTGAACGAATTCCATCTGACTCCCTGTCTGTGGATCCAGGTGGTTCTGCGAGGGGCGGGAGCTGCACAACTGTCCCGATATCCAGATCTGGAGGGATGGTGACCTGCACACGCTGGTGATCGCTGAGGCCTTCGAGGACGACACAGGACGCTACACCTGCGTGGCCTCCAACTGCCTGGGAGCTGACAACACCTCCGCGGAGGTCTACATCGAGGGTGGGTGCTTAACCTTCAGAACCTCGCTGGGCTCACCGCTAAATCACTTCCTGTTATTTGAATTCCCGTGCTCTTCACTAAAAGGCCTCTCCTTTTCTCTCCTTTGCCTCCACATAGGTGCTTCAGACTCAGACTCAGAAGGCGAAGGATCTTCGTCCACATCAGGAACCATGCCTCAGTATGTGTTTCTGCGCGCGTGTGTGTTTGTGTGTGCTGTCTCAGTATCCCCCTCTCAGCACCACTCATCGTGTGAACCTTACCCCTTAACCCCGTGGTAGGATCCAGGTTGACGAGTCCCTCTAGGTAGTAATCAGGCTAGGGGCCGGCTCTAATTTAACTAGCCCTGTAAACCTCTATTATTACCTTATTACCCAGGCCAGTGAAACTCTGGCTAATTTAAATAATCACAGGTCCCCAGGGGTTTATAAGGAAACGGCTGTCTGCCCTGGCCATACGCTTATATAGGCTTTCTCCCTCTTGTTCCTACTCTATTTCTAAGTGTCTATGCCTCCCTGTCTCTCTTCTGTTGATCTGGCTTTCTTGTCGGTCCCTGACCATTTCTCTGTGCGTATCTGTCTGTCCCGTCTCTCTCTCCCAATCCTTACTACGACTCCCCTCTCTTTGTCTCCTCACTTTACTCATTCAAACCTTGGCTCTCATTCCCACTGACCTAATCTTAGTTCTTGGGGAGACAATTTTCATAGGCTCCATAGTCATTTATAAGGTGCAAACTGCATTTCTTGTGTGTTAATAGACTTACACGTAGGAGCAGACAATCACTGCACAAACAGAGTAGTAGGTAAAGAGTATTAGGTACAATAGAATGTGTTTTGGACAACATCTCTATTCTCTCAGGTCATTATATCTGTTTTAGCACAGTTTGGTTTACTTTAAATGGCTTCTCGATAAATGTGTTGACATCCCCGAGGAACGAACCTGAAGCTGTGTCTGTTTTAGGGTCCAGAAGAAGACCACTTCTATTTCCCTGTCCATTCATTCACCATCAGCCAAGAGCCCTGAGGTCCTACCTCACCGCTCCGCCCTGGTCCAACCCCTGTCTGCCCCCCCACACCGGGTAGGACACACGCCCACACACTTACACAAACACACACGCACAATCTGAAAGGGTCATTCTGACTAACGACAAGTCTCTGAAAATGTCAAACACGAGGAAATATTCTCTCAGGATGGATGCTGGACATTTCAGGTTACATGCCTCCATCTTTTCCCTCAGGTGCAGAGTCCAGTGTCTACCCACTGCGGAGGCGATGGTCCTGTTGCAGCGCCCCCTGTCTTCACCAAGGTAAAAAGGCCTCTGGCGTTATAGGAAACGTATGGCTTGCAAACGCACTATATGCAGACGCTGACACGCTCCGTCTCCCTGTAACAACACGGCATCGAGCTGTGGCTTTTAACGTCCGGGGCCAGATTACACATTACGTTCAGATTAAGTGGGGGGCCTCCTGGTATAACTGTTCTGGAACCCACAGCCCCCCATCCAGCCCACCCCAGGCCGTGCGTCATGTTGTGTGTGTGATGGCGTGATGAGAGTGCACCGAGGCAGAGCATCAAACAGGCCTGCCAGACCCACAGGGGTCAGGGCGGTTTCATTTCCATCCAGCTGTGCAGGCCACAAATCATTTTCCATCTCATTAAAGAAAGACGTTTGTTTGTCTTCACCCCCTCCTCCAGGAACTGAGGAACTTTAATCATCTCTCTGAGAGGATGTACTTGTTTCGGTTGTAGTCAGGGGTGTGATGTCAGTCTGGCTGTCACACACACACACACACACACACAAGTATTAATGTACACAATCACGCACATTCAACCCTGGTGGTCCCAAAAAACAATCCCATTCCCAGACAAAGTCAGTACACTCATGGACACACACACGCGCGCACACATACACGCACCCAGTTCGAGAGAGAGTCTCTGTGGCTAATAGATATGACGATTCCTTTCTCTAGATGAGCTGCTGAGTGTTTGGAGGGGTCACACAATGCATCCATATGCCTCTACATGGTTCCTGACTCACTGATTGAAACACTAGCAGCTGTCAGATGATGTCTTGGACAGCCCAGCGCTGTCCTGTTGAGATACACAGGGCTGGAACTGGGCTCAGTCTTTGCTGGTCTCCCCACCCATCCTATTCTGCTCACTGACACTGTTGGTCTCCTCATCAAAATAATCTCTGACTTCCATGTTTTGTTTTAATCCTTCAAACTCTGATTTTTTTTCTCTTTCTGCCCTCCTCTTCTATGTCTACCCCTTGACTATCTCTCCCTTTTGTTCTTTCTTTCTGTCTTTCCTTCTTTCGTTTCATCTCCCCTCCTTCTTTCTCTCAACTATCTCTGACAATGCCCCCACTCTTTCTTTCTTTCTCTTTTTTGCCTTTCCCATCCTCTATCTCAACTATCTATCACCCCAAATCCCCCTTTTAATCTTTCTTTCTTTCCCCCACTTCCAGGTCTTACAGGACGCCCAGGCATCAGAGGGTCAGGTGGTGGTGTTAGAGTGCAGAGTCCGAGGCTGTCCTCCTCCAAAGGTCACGTGGTCCAGACAGGGGCAGGTCATCCAGGACTCTCCAGACTTCCGCATCCTGCAGAAAAGTGAGAGATTCTCGGCAGGCTTTAAATACATAGTGGTGGTGTTTGAAGTTCCAGGTCGCAGATCATGTAGCATTACCCGAAGACTTGTGTGTCTTAACCTTTCCCTCCCCCTCTCTCTCCTCGGTGTCGCCTCCCTTTGATTGTCTGTGAAACGCAGAGCCGCGTTCTGCAGCCGAGCCAGGTAACAGTTGCTCACTTCCTCCATATGTTATTCCAATTTATGTTGTGGTCATCGAGAGTCGCAGCCATATGTCAGCTCTTGACGATGACATCATCCGCCAAAAGCGTTCAGTCTGTTATATCACTCTGTCTCTTTGGAACTGGGATGATGACCTCACCAAAGGATTTGATGACCAAGTAAACTATTAAATTTTTCAGTTGAACCCAACAGAACTGTGACTTCTGCCCTTAATCTCGTAACTAAAAAGGTGTGAAAGGTTGGCACACTGGGCATCCTGGGAGCATTTCTAAGTGCGTAAGGCCTCACAACAGCTGACAATAAGGTGGAATCCCTGGTCAACTCTGACTCAATCTGTCACACGCATACAGTATTTACATCTTGTTCCAGACGAGACAGTGTGACTAAAGAGCTGCCTCAGGTGTTAAAACCTCAGGCACTCAAAGACGCTGAGTCACACATCTATCAACACCTGGGCTTTATTTCTCTTTTCCTCTCTCTCTCGTTTACTTTCTCCATCTCTCTCTAACTCTCTCTACATCTACTTGTAACCTATCAGATTAAGATGGTCTGTCAGCCTCCCCCCCCCCCACAACCCTTTCTGGTCTTTAGTCTGTTTCTGGGCAGATAGTCACATCTACCATGTATATACCTGTCCATCTGTCTGTCTTACTTCCAACTGAGTCAGGGTCTGCCTCGTTCACCTGTTACACAGTATCCACCTGTCTTCGTACTGACCGCCAGAATAGTTTCATTCATCGCGGTCACTGGGTGTTGTTTATTTCACAGCAGCATAGGTGATGAGTTGTTGTGATCGGTTTGTTTTTCCAGAGGAGATCTGTACTCTGGTGATATCAGAGGCCTTCCCTGAGGATGGAGGTCAGTTCTGCTGCACTGCATCCAACCTTTACGGCTCCGTCAGCAGCACAGCCCAACTCTTTGTGACTGGAGGGGCCTTCAACACCCACACAGGTGAGCTACCATAACTATTGTATTAACTACCATTTAATACACAAACATTTTATAGTTCAGAAGTACTGTTAATGTACTAGCCCAACAGCGTTATAGTCAACTTTGCCTTTAGTCTGTAGTTTGCACAGTGTTTATGGAGAATTTCAGGAGGTCTGAGGGAAGGAAGCATGCCTGAATCTGGCTCATATAAGGTACATGGGTAGTTGTACATGACATTTTAGAAAGCTAGCAGACGTTTATGTGATTTCATCTTAATGTAGCTAGGTAAGACAATCATATACTTTATTGCAATTACAGAATCAGCAATGTCAGTGCTTTTCTACTTTTCTGGAGTGTTGAAGGGGCGCTGTGGTAGCTATTTAAGACAGATTCATAGAGGTAGGGTTTTCTGTGGTCTGGTGGCTCTGTTTTGAATTCCAGTTTGTTTTATACTCTGGTTCTGATGACTGCCCAGGCCCTGTTATCTTGGATAATCATAGATCTATACATACATTACTAAGAAGAGGACGGAGAGATTAGTTAGCTGGTGACCAGCTACCTCATTGTGGGAGGGGGGAGACGTGTTTATTCTCTCTGATAGCTCTGTGTACTCTCAGTTCACCACACAATAGGAGGGTATTCAAGAGACAAATAAACAGGGATTACATCTAGACCTCCTGCAAACAAACAGGATGACTGGACACAGCTGTTACTGGAGATCACATTACTGTCTAACTCAATACGGAGCTGCCATGTAAGTAGGCTATATGAAGAGAATGGGGGGGGGGGCTGGGCTCTGCTGGGGGTAGTAGTGTTCTGTGTCGGAGTGGCTCTGCTGGGGGTTAATCTCTACCCTCTCCTGGCCTCTGCCCCTCCCAGCGACGTACAACTCGGCCAGCAACAGCGTGGCCTCCGGGGATGACTCTGTCTTCGAGGACGCCCAGGCCTTCCCCCCACCCCCTCCCCCGCCGACAGAGATCAGCCTGTTGGAGGTGCCACCTAAGGCCCAGCCCAGCGCCAGCTCTGAGGGTTTCCATGTGAACGAGCTGGAAATCTGGCCCCGTGTGTCGGCCCCGCCTCCCAGCAAGGTCCTTCAGAACGGCCGGGCGGGCAACCCCCCCCAGCCTCGCTCCAGCCTGCCTCCCCCGGAGCCAGCTGCTGACCTCCAGGGCCCGGCCAAGGCGTCTCCGCCCACGGTGAAGGAAGCTCCTCCGCTGCCCGCCAAGCCTAAACTGTGAGTGCCCCCCTCATCCATCCTCCCATGCTGCCACACCCCTGGACCCCTATCCTGCTGCCATTGCCGGTTTGGTCCTCTGCATCCCGTTCCCTTGCTACCCTTCAACCCCATCCCACTGCTGTCACATGTAATGGCTGATTAAACTGGCACGTTGACTCCAGTAATAAGTGTTTTACGGTGGGTCAGGAATCTGGGTGTATTCGGCTTGTGAAGAGGGGAATCCCGGCGTCGGGAACAGAAGCATTCCGGTCTCTTTGTGATGGTGTCAGCGTTTATGTGGTGCTCCAAATCCGGCCTGGCAGCAGCTCTGTGGCTGAAACAGATCTGTGTGTTTGGCTTCTGTTCTGTTGTGCTGTTGTCTCTTTGTGTTCTCCTGTGTGTGAAAGGACCAGGCACCCGGGTTGCTCCTGTGTTTTTTCCCAGGCTTTGGGTATCATTTCTTTGTTGTTATGGAACTACGGCTTATATATGTTTTTTTCTTTTATGTGTGTGGGGGGGGGGGGGTGTGTATGGGCTTGACTGACAGCGCACCCTTCCATTC
>JACXGI010001020.1:0-19501 GCA_016801175.1 Esox masquinongy | reverse complement strand
ACATTTCACTGACTACTCCTGCCAATGAGGCTGCTCCAGTTGAACCGAGCTAGAACCCAAGTCTAGGGGAGGTATGAAATGTCTGTGGAAAGTTGGACCGCTCCTCGGTGTCTCCTCTAGCTCTCCTCACTAAGAGCACTTAGTTAAATGGGGGGGATAAATGAGTCGCAGGGAACAAGGCAGTTGAGGGTTAATCTTGTGCTGAGGATTGGGTGGGTGTCTGAGGTTCGTAGAGTGGTGCTGGTGAGTCACCCTGTGAGGTGGATCAGGTCAAAGGCTGAACCCTGTCGGGTTGGCCTACATGCTCCTTGATGTGGAAAATGAGGTAATTTGGCCTCTTAGAATACTCTTTCCAAATATCCTAATAGCAAGTGTGTGTTTTTGTGTTGTATGCCTATGTGTGTACTCTGTGTAGGTTTGTGAAGTTTGAGTGATTTTTATAGTTGTGTGGCAGAGCACACACCTGTTTGAGGGCCTAACCTGACTTTGCTGTCAGAGGTTTATCATGCTCACTAGTTTATCACATCCACCAATCTGAAGTGATGATGTCCAATGTAAACATTCTGCAGCCTGGCTTGGGATTTTTGTGAACCGTAAACTGATTTTGCAGACTCTTACGGTAAACTTCAAGAGGAAAATCTACAGAGTTAGGTAAATGTGTCTATGCCTGAATCTTTCCAAAAGTGTTGGACTGTGTGTCTCTCACACTGACCAAGATTTTATGCAACTTGAACTTTGTCTTAATTGTGAATGAAACATTTGCAATATATATTGTATTTCTGTAGAACTAAAGTGGTGGGTGCCGTGTACAGGACAAGCATTTGTTCTGACTACGCAGAGACAATGAAAAATAGAAATGTCATCTGTCAGTAGGTCTACTGTGCAATGGCTCCCCTAAGTATTCACCCTCCTTGCTCTTTTCCACATTTTATTGTGTTCCAACAAGAAATCAAAATGGATTTAAAAAGTCCATAATGTCAAAGTGAAAAATAAAATCTACAAGTTGTTATAAAATTAACTTCAAATACAAAATAGAAAATAAGTGATAAGTATTCACCACTTAAGTCAATATAGGCACCGTGGCAGCAATAACAACCATTTGGATAAGTCTCTACCAGCACTGCATACCTGGGCACAGTAATAATTACCCATTAGTCTTTGCTAAATTGCTCAAAATTGCATCAAATTGGATGGGGACCTTTGGTGAACAACAATTTTCAACTCCTTCCACATATTCTCAGTTGGATTGAGGTCTGGGTTTTGACTGGGCCACTCCAGAACATTGACATTTTTGCTTTTAATCCACACCAGTGTGGCTTTGGCTGTACATTTGGAGTCACTGTCCTGCAAGAAGATTAATCCACTCCCAAGTCCCAGGTTGTCTTTCAGGATTTCTTTTAATTTGTTGCATCCATTTTGTTCTCCATCTTCACAATCCTTTGAGGTCTTGATGCAGAGAAGCAGCCCCATAGCATGATGCTTCCATCACCATGCTTTACTATAGGGATGGTGTTCTCAGGATGATATGTGGTGTTAGGCTTTCACCAAGTTTAGCACTTGGTGCTGAAGCCAAAAAGCTCTATTTTGGTCTCTTCAGACCATATAAGTTTCTTCCACTTGTTATCAGAGTGTCCCTCATGCATTCTGGCAAACTCTAGCCAAGATTTGATGTGTGCAATGCCGCTTTCCCATAAAGCCACTTTTGTGAAGCACCCGGGCTTTGTTGCAGTATGCGTAGTGTCTCTCAGCTCAGCAGTGGAAGACAGTAAATCCTTAGAGTTGCAATAGATCCCTTTGTCGCCTCCCTGACTAATGTCCTTCTCACCTGGATACTCAGTTTTTGAGGACAGACAGTTCTAGACAGATTCACAGTTGTGCTATATTATCTGGATTTGTTAATAGTGGACTCCACTGTGCATGGGGAATATTCAATGCCTTGGAAACATTCTCATAACCTACCCTTGATTAGTGCTTTTAAAGAACCTTATTCCATATTTGCTTTGAATGTTACTTCGTCCATGATGTAATTCATTTTGTACTAACCAACTATGGGACCTCCCAGAGACTGGTATATTTGACCTGAATTCATGTGAAGCACCTTGATTGGACACAGGTGAACTCCAACTTATTACCTGACTTCTAAAGACAATTTGTTTCACCACAGCTCATTTAGATTGTCATAGCAAAGGTGGTGAATACTTATGCAATCAATTATTTTCTGTTATATATTACTATATTTGTAATGCGTTTATAACGATTTGAATATTTTATTTTTCACTTTGACGTTATGTTTTTTTTTGTGTTGATCAGTGGTAAAAACTCAATTAAATTCATTTTGATTTCATTTTGTAACACAATAAAATGAGGAAACATCCCAGGGGGGTGAATACATATGTATATATTAAGGCATTTGTATTGGGTGCTGTGCCTGTGTATTTGATTAATTCCATAAATCATGTGTTGTCACACACAAGCAAATAAGTGTTCTAGCTCCTTGTTTGCCAGCAGGAGAGCTCAGAAAAAGTCAAATATTTTCTCCTCTACCCAAATGTATCACATCTAATGTATATGTCTTATCTCACAATGGCTGCTGCCCCCAGATTTATTACATATGCATTGACAGAACATTTATTTTGGTATATTTACTTTATTCCACTAAGTTGTATGTAGCACTGAAGGGAGGAGGAGGGGTGTAAGTACCAACTAACGTAACTCACACTTTAGCTCTACCTCATTCTGTCAGCGAGAGACGACACACTTCGTCAGACAGACCAGCCCTAAGTCAGAGGTCTAGTCTTGTAGACATAATTCCGAAATGTTACGTTGTTTGAACACACGACTTCAGTCGATGTCTCCTTCTCCATAAATGGAACTCGGAATGGTTGCCTAAAAAGATTGTTCATTGTTGTTACTAGAGAGCCTTAGCGATCGACATGTGTGTCTGGCTGTGTGTATTTGTAGCCTGTTAGTTGCTGGTGTAAACACAGATGGCACAGGTAAACATTATTCTGCAGCGATGTGACTTAAGATTAACAATTGTATCTTGGTGATTTTTGGCCCAAAACTTGACTTCCTGTTATTTTTTAAAGCCATAGTAAAACCAGAAAAAAATTGTCCTCATTGGGACCTTTTGCCGGTCCCCGTGAGGCAAAAGTCAATTTCCGGCTCGGGGTTTAGGTTTAGGGTCAAACTTACAATTGATTTTAGAGTTAGAATTGGGGTTTCTTTAAGGTCCAGGCGTTGTTGGTTAAGTTCAGGGTTAAGGTTAGGCATTACATCTAGGTAAAGTGTAGGCATAAATGTTACTTTATTGAGGTTAAGGTTAGGGTTAGATTAGGGTTAGGTTAAAGTTAGGGTTAGGGTAAGGGTTAGGTTTAGGGTTAAGCTTAGGGCAAGGGAGCATGCAATTTCTATTTTCTGGTCCCCATGGGGGTATCTGTACAAACTTGTGTGTGTGTGTGTGTGTGTGTGTGTGCGCACGCATGTTTGACCTGCGTGTGTGCATGTGTATAAGCATGTGAACATGTTGCATGTTTCCTCACCTCCACCTCCTCCTCGTTTTTTACTCCAGCTGTCTGCTCTGGTCAGACATGTGGATATTATTTTGAAGCCCACAAAACCGGAGATGGGTCTGTGACACGTTGATCAGTCAGAGTTTTCTCACACTCAGTCATGTAGAAGCCAGTCAGTCAGATATAGACGTATTGAGTCACAGTCTGGCAGAGGTGATTTATGTGCAGGTAGACGCACATCCATTCATACATCTGGTGGTGGGGATAACTGAGTAGCTTTGACGACGAGGGTGTGGGAAACAAATGCTGTCAGGCACAGAGAGACACACCGTATCCCTGGTCACACAACACTGTTGTGTCTGGTTGGAGGGGGCGTGTCAAGAGGGTGCAGTGGGATCTCCCTCTGCTTTTGTTGAAAACACCTTGCCTTTCTGGACGTGGTCTGGCAAACTGTTGGCTCGGGGCAACGTTCGGAGCCTGCGTGTTGTGTCACCACCTTGGGGTTTGTTTCCACAGTAGAAAACATACATGTTTGTTTAGGAGGTGCGACCGTAGAGCTCTGCTTCCTTGTTTGGCTGTAAATCACTCCTGTTTGACAAGGCCGTGATTTCTCAATGCCTAAGGCTGGCAAGGTGAGACAGACACACTCAGAAACACATATCAATACAGAAAACTGACACACGTTTAGACATCTGATTGGATCACCAGCTTTTCACTTACACACTGGGGACTTTCACACAGCAGGAAGCTAAACTTCTTGTTTATGTTCATAGAAGGAATCCCTTCATTATCGACTATTTACAGTCAACTACTTCCTGTCCTGCCATGGTTGCTTCCCGTCATCAGTGCTGCTGTCAGAATCCGATAAACCCTCTGCTTCTCCTCACATTTAATCAACCAGTTGCCAGCTGAAGACAAGAGCCCTTTCCTAAATAAGTTAGGTAGTAAAACCAACAGCTTGTATGCTGACATGTCAGTATAGAACTTTCTGTATGGACCCGTGGCCATCACTGTCCAGGAAGCACCATCAAGAGACTGTGTGGAAACATGACCATTAAAAACATGTTGATTAAAGACAGTGATTAGAGTCTACGGATGAGAGGCAGCTGGTGATGATCACACATTGAAAACCCTCTGTGGCTTGCTATTGGCATGAACTGTTTCTGTTTTAGTTTGCACTGACTGACTGACTGACTGTAGCAACATGGTCTTATTCAGCTTGCTATATGGTCTTATTCGGCTTGCTACATGTTGTTATTCTGCTTGCTATATGGTCTTATTCAGCTTGCTATATGGTCTTATTCAGCTTGCTATATGGTCTTATTCGGCTTGCTACATGTTGTTATTCTGCTTGCTACATGGTGTTCTATAAGACAAATATATTTAACTCTCATTACAAGCTGGGCCAGACCCCATGAAGCTCAGTGATGCTGCAAAATCTTTCCATGTAGGAATTGGATAGTATGAACACCACCAGAATATTCGAAATTGTTATTTTTAGTTGAGGGTATTATCAAGAATGGTAAGACAATTAGAAGTTTCTCCTAAAGCACTCTCACTATGTTCCATGTTAAAGAATATACACACAAAAGCAAGGCAAACTGAGTGTGTTTTTCAAGATTTGAGAAAGAAAAACTATAACAGCCTTGTCTGTTTCTACTTCTAAATAGATATAAAAAAGGAGAAAGAACAAGAAATGGAATTAAAATCTAGCCTTACAGTTTGAAATGACAGAGCAGAGCTCTGCAGTTTCTTTCCCACTGTAACTAGGAGTTGTCTGGGCCAGTTGGCTGGGCTCAGTACAGCACAACACTGGGCTGTTGTTATGGAGATAGAGAGCAGGACGGCTCCCTCTCTCCCTCCCTGCAAGGCCCCAGTGCACTGCAGGATCGACAGGAAGAGACTCTCAGAGGGATAGAAGAAAGAAATGAATTAACTCTAGTCTTTTCAGCAGTCCCTGCCCTTTCTTTTTGTGTTCACAGTAGAGTCAAATCTTTTTTTTTTAGTTATCTTTCGTTATTATTATTATTATTTTTTTTACAAAGTCTTTACCAAGTTTTTTTTTTTTTTACAAAGTCTCACTATGTATACAAAGCATTGTACCTTTTTCACCTTCTTTCTGCATAAAGTAGGATTCAACATTTGTTTTTATTTTTTCCCTGAGAGTCTGACTGGCATCAACACAACAGGCTGTTATCAGCTGCTTGAAGAGAAGGCCCTTTTCAGACTTAGCAATGGGAGGGCCTTATAGGGAGAGAGGAATTTGCAAGTACTGTAAATTAAAATAGCTAGCTTTATACTGCACACTTGAAAGAACCTCCCGTTCTGGTAAATCTCCCTTTAAGTGGAGTTGATTGGGTGGAAGGGTCCTCTCTTTGTTGGTTAGTAAATCAAGTAGTCCTTTATTAGCCCATTAAATGAATTGTCTATCAACGGAAACTGGATTGGGACAAGTTGCTGTCAGACCCAAACTGGTTTGGTCAGGGTCATAGTGTCAGGGCCACGTTGTGTCAACCAGCGTGGCCTATTCCTCCAGTGCAGGAGGTAGACAGACCTTTGAAGGGACAATAAAATGACTGATGCAGTTACTTAGTCTGACCTTCTCACTGACAATCATAAATATGTTGTGTTTATGGGGCACTTTTGGAGCTGTGGAATATCAAATATGATTCGATCTGACAAAATCCAATTCACTTTTATGTAATGAAAGTAAAATGTCAGAAGTGTGTGACGTTGTAGAATATGTTAGGGAAATTAGTCATATGGCAAGAATGGAGCAAAATCATGTTAATCAACTGTCTTGTTTGAATCTTGTTGTCTGGTAAAATAAGCAAGTGAAATTGGATTGTACTGAAGATGGAGTTGATTGACCATGCTGGGAGAGAGGGAGAGGAAGAGAGAGAGATGAGCCCATCAGAGATGTTTTGTTGTGTAATGAGTGGTGATGGTTGTTTGGAAGTAGATGTTCTATATTAAGAAAGAACACCTTTTAAGGCAAGAAAATGATGTCAGACAGACTCAACTGGCCAACGTCCACACTCCCTCCCACACAAAAAAATCTGCCAAGACGACTTTCAGATATATTTAGGAAACTCAAACTGGGCTCTTGATTTTCTCTGAGATATCTCTGAGCAATGATTTTCTCTGAGATATCTTAGGCAGCCTGAAAACCATCCGGAGGGTCATTATAAAATGCAGGGACGCAGACACACTGTTTTAAAGGCTCACCAAATCCATGAGCAACACACACGCAGGCAGTGAAGGAGTCTGTTGGAGAGAGTAGGATGAGGTTCTGAGGAAATTAAGCGCGTTTCCCCTCTGCTTGAGCGAGAAGCTTCTGCCTCACGTGCTGAGAGAACACAGCCAAAAAAGGAATGAAAGCGCTACAGAGGAGTGGAGGCCAAGGCCGGCGTTCTCAGGAGCTGCCAAACTATTCCTGTAAAAGTGCTCTTTTGGTGGAGGCTTAGATGTCCAACATTGCTAGGATATTAAGGACTAACATATGGGGGGAAGAGGACACTGCATTATTATATATGCTTTTATATGTACAAAAGCTATGATCCCCAGGTATTGCAGTTTGGACTGACTGAAATACTGTGTTTATTTGGGCCAAAAGTTTTGCTGTTGCCCTGGTACTAACGAGGGGAGCGGCACACCACCATTCTAAAAGCATGTGAAAATTCTCGGCAAGTTCTACGATTTTATGTCAAATTTTCTAACCTACCTTTGTTTGATTCTTAACATGTTTACAGAGAAAGAAGAGGCCAGGGATGGGGGGGGGGCTTATCCCCTGGGCTTTTGAACAGAAATGAAACATTTCATCCTGATTATTCACCATCTGGAACAGATTGGGAGGATACAGTCCTAGTGGAGTACTGATGACATGGCATATAGCCTCAGCTAGACTTTTCTACACAGGCTTTCTGATGGACTACTAGTCACACAGAGACTGGACCATTAACATGAAGGTCTGTGACACACTTAGGATTTATAACTTTCCCAAAGACCTCTCTCTTCTGCTACTCCAAGACCATAACTCTTCCCATGTCGTGGGTCCTGGAGTTCAGACTGGACATTCTGTTAAAAGCCCCCCTGACACAAATAAACCCTGTTTCTGTTATTTCACACATTCAAAGACAGTCAAAGACGTGTCCAGTTATTCCTTACCCTTATTTCCTCATTCCAGTTCACAGTCATGTCATCGACCCCCTCTAGGATCAGTAACCTCCTGAGAGCCTCAGTTTCTCCAGACATAGGAAATTAACACCCACTACCCGCCAAATGCGAGTAATTTTTTGCTGTGGCACATAGATTTGCCAAAACTACCCACCACTGTGTGGGGTAGGCATTAGCCTAAAGACGGTTCAGAAAATACCTCCCAAAACGTGTTAATCCTAAAAAACACAAATCAGCTCCAATGAATCCGTCCAGGTGCTCCCTGGCTCTCTCTGATTGGACATTCAAATTTGGTGTCTTGAGCGCATCGCTTGGTTGGTTGGCAAGAGCGTTGGCTAAAAATCTAACAACGTGTTGCAAAACAAGTGGTGTTGCGGCAAGCGTTTACAGCTACGTAAAGGCAGAGATAAACATTTTGCGTTCTTTCTAGCTAGCTTGATAGCAGAAATGTGGCGACATTTTACTGGGATAAACAGATCAGCATTGGTAAAAGTAACATAGAAAACTCTGTCAAAGCAAAGAAGAAACGTTTATTTCCTGAAAATAGGCGACAGGATGACACTGGAAAGGTGCAGGATTGGCTAGGGTATGAACAAACTGAGCAAATGTAGCCTACTGTTAGGCTGGACAGATGAAAAATGTAGCAACAGTTTTTCTGGGTGAAATTTAGTTCATTGCATTCGTCATAGAGGCCAGTATATTAATTATACCCAAGCTACGTGTTGTAGTTTTAGAGAAATCGGGGAAGAACAGGCCTTATTTTAGGTGTTTTTTGCTCTGGCTCTTCCTATCAATTGTATTTCAAAACGTGTTCTAAATCAAAATAAAAACAAAAATCCCACTACTGCCATGCATACAGCGCCACTAGTATATGGACAAAGTCATACAAGAAATCATATGTATGTCATATGCATGTTTCTTTACTGAAATGCTATTTCAGTTCGATTTAATTCATTTGCTATGGCCTCGCGTTAGCATTCCAGCTCAGCCAGCGTTCTTTAGCGGTTTTACAGGTGTGGGTGAATTTTGAAGCGTTCTATTGTCAACCATATATATAATGTTTTTCATGTTTGTTGTTCTTTGAAATACATGTTGTTTTAAGATTTTGAAACACATTCATGTGTTTGTTTTCTTTGGGCATCTACCAGCCACAGTGGCTGGTGAACGAAAAAGAAAATTTCCTACCCTGGCCACACCTCGTATCTAGAACAGTTTGGCTCGACTGTCTGAACTGGAATGGATTGCGCTATTATTACAATGTTATTATAACAAGTACTATCTTAGCATTTCCAGGCTTGACCTTGCAGAGGTCATCACGCTATTGAGCGCAACTTTGTTACCAGAGAAAACAAGGAACGAAATCCTTGCATTTCTAAGTCCATTTTCAACTCCCATCTCAGGTTATGCTCTTTGACGCGTTGACAGCTAGCCTCATTGGCCGCCTGGTCCTACAAGCAACATATGTTATCACCATGTTTGAGGATGGTTATCAACAAGCTGGCCTTTTAACAAGTCTATTCAGCAGTGGATAGGCTATCAGTGCCTGCTACTTGGGCAGGCCTTTCTTTCCCAACGGGGATTTGAAATCATTGGCTGGGTATGCACTGGCAATCATCAAAACCAAATTCACTCAAGTAAACTGTGATCAATCCCAAAGAGCAATTTCAACAGATTAACAACCCAGAGAAAGAAAAAACTACAAATACCTTTTCACCCTGTGTACACAGTCTGCACCAGGGTTTGACCCATAGGCAAAGACTATAATGCAGACATAGTTAACCTATCCTGCAAAACACTCATGTAGAGGCGATCCACAACCAGTAGGTGACATAAAAAAATCACTATATGAAAAATGTTAGCAGTGACACAGTCACAGAAACAACAAACGCTAGCTTAACACATTGTCTTGTTGAAACGCAGCTCTCAAGCTGCACTTTAGGCCAGATGACAGACATAAAGTATTCTACAGTGTTACTGCATTTAGAATGCTAGTGGTAAAGCACTGAAAAATTACAGAAAATATGTATTAGATAGTTTTCAACAAATTGCTGATCAGCTCTTCTAGGTAATTTTGAGATTTGATACACAAATTCGAGCTTTAAATCATATATTTTCTGAAGTATAAATGGCTTATGTGTGATGAATTATGATGTAGCGCGTCACGTGTTTTCTGCATGTAAACCTGTTTTACGCCTATTTTGTCAGGCTATCGTTCATGCTAGTTAGCTTTTAACATTAGGGTGACCACATTTTCAAACCCCAAACCGGGACTTTTAGTTAACCGCACGTTAATGCACGCGCACATTTATGTGCGCATGTAGGTCATCATGCGTGCTTGTGGTTGATGGAGCGGGAGCGCTGTGAGCTTTGATGAGAATTGTTGCTTTGCTACGCAGTTGTTTGTTTGGCTCCGACTCGTATGTGGAAACATTGCAATATTATTACTATTATTGTGGTGAAAACCGGGACAGTTTGGTTGTGAATATCGGAAACCGGACCCGGAACACCCAGCTTGAAACCGGGGTCTGGTCACCCTACATTAGCTGGCACTTTAGGCGATGCCAGCTCGAAAATATATAGACTCAACATAAACATTGTTTATCCATCAGCATGTTTTGGGCAATAGGCTTCGTAGTGGAGGAAATAATACTCTGCCCATCAGTATACATCATTTTGTGTTTAAGTTTTCATAAAATGTATTTCGATAAATTATCACTCACCTGTCTACCCTTTCTGCCCGTCTTCTACCCAGAACAGCCATAATCAGCAAAACGTTCATAGACACTAACACACTACGATGGCTAGCTGAACTACCATCACTCCGCGGCCCCACTGAACCCTCAGTGAAAAGTAGGTGCCGGAACAAACTGAGGAATATGTGAGAGCTGCTAAATCCTTTTCCAGCAGGATCCGGCTTAGATTGAACATTGCTAGTTACCAAACAAAGTTATGCTAGCTAGGTTTCCCACGTCAGTGTTTGCGCGCCAAATCTTAGTGCACACTATGAAGAGATAAGTGACTTGTATTTTGTTGGTGATTGGACACTACAAAACGCAATATTACAACCCTGTGGTTTCAGAACTCATCTCATACCTTAGTGCAATGTTCTTCACAAATTTTCAAATGTGGGCCAGTTTGGTTGATAAGACATCACTTTGAGGGCCGTCACAAGACAAAATAATGCAACCCTTAATGCAATGGCGGACTCATCAGGGGCCGTCTGCGGCCCGGAGGCCTCGCAATGAAAAACACTGCCTTAGTGCAATGTCTCAGCACAACTGGGACGCTCATTATCTACGTTTGGCGATAATACAATCACAAGCTTCTCTGAAATTGAAAAAATAATATTTGGGTAACCGAAGAGCGAGGGACAGGGAACTGGGTGTTGTGTCAGTCACAATAAAATGGATTACAGCAGCATACTTTTGTAATTTTTTTTAATAATTTGTCTGTAACCTTGTACAAGAGTCATCTCATCCCCTCCAGCGGACTATCAGGCTTGAGAGGATGTTGAGTGTTAGCAGGGTATGTGTGCTATGTACTGATTGGTGACCTGTGGGAGGAAAACCACCACAACCTGGCTCTCTCTCTGGAGGTTTATTTAGACCTGATGCATGACATTCTTAAAGACCTCTACCGTATGCATTCCTTTGGGCCACAAAAGAGGCGTTTGACTGTATAGTGTCTCTGATGCTTGTGTGTGTTCTGGATTTTATTTAGCTGCCAAACTTGTTAAAACATTGCTGTTTCTTTTCGCTGTTTAACACAATCCTTTAAAGTGACCTGTCATTGAGTCATGTTGTGACCTGGGTGTCCCTGAGTCATGTGGTGACTTGGGTGTCCCTGTTATGTTGCTGATAGTGCCTGTGTATCCTGTCCTTCCAGGAACTCAGAACAGTTGAAACAGCTGCAGGATCAGATTCTACTTGAACAGCAGGAAGCTGCCAGTTGGATCCAACAGCAAGAGCAGGAAGTCCCTCCTCCGCAGCCCCAGGAAGTCCCATCTCCGTCCTCTCCTCCTCTTCCCCCTCCGCCCTCCTTCCAGGAGCTGGAGAACAGCGCCATGCAGACCAGCACCTTTAACTACGCTCGGCCAAAGCAGTTCATCGCTGCCCAGAGCCCCGGGGGGACAGGCCCTGTGGGTGGCTATGTCACCCAGTCCTCTGGCTCGTCTGGATCCAGCCTGACCTCACCCCTCTCCCCACCCACCTCACACAAGCCCTTCACCAGGGTCACCGTGCCCGCCTTCAGCAAGGGCAGCAGTGTCGAGTCTCACTCCCCTTCCTCACCCTCTTTCCCTCCCCCTCCTCCTCCCTTCCTGAGCAACCAGAGCATGTCCTCTCCAGCAGGCCACTCCCAAGATTTCCCTCCTCCCCCGCCTCCTCCTCCGCCTCCATGTTCCTCGGTTCCGTCCTATTCCCCGGCCCACTCCAACAGCTCCTCCCCCTTCACCTCCATGCCTCAGTCACCTGCTGGCTACCTGGCCTCCGTCCTGCCAGCCACGCCCACTAGCCCCTCTGTCAATGCCCTGGGCCTGCCCAAAGGGAACGGAACTATGTGAGTATGCAGGGTTTCTACAGCTGTACTAGCTTTACACATGCCTACATTGTCTATACACACAGCTACACTGAACTTACACACAGCTACACTGAACTTACACACAGCTACACTAGCTTTACACACAGCTACAATAGCTATACACAGAGTAGTGCCCTTTTCTTTCAAAGCCTGTAATTCCCCAGTCAAATAGTTGTGTGGAGTGTATCAGTCAATGAGTGACAGTCTGTGGCAGGTCCGTTTCTGTGGAATCAGACAGGCTCCTCCGTCTCTATCCCCTCCAGGACAGCCTGGCTAACAGCTGCTGGAGGTCTGCTGCTAGATGTTTACATTCTTAAACAGCATGTTTAGAGCACATAGGAGACCAGCCAGACAGACATACAATCAACCTCCACTCTCAACATCCTGAGGTGTATGCGTGTGTGTGTGCGCGCGCGTCTGTCCATAAACCCTTCTAATAATATGTTTATTTGACTTTGATACACCCCCCTTTCTAAAGTCACAGAGTAAATTTTCCATATGATGGGGGAAAACATTCTTATCTTTCCAATGCGCGTGTGTTCATGTGTATGTGCTTGTGTGAGTAAGGTGAGTGTTTTGTCCGTTTTATATGGAAAATATAAAGTGTGACTTTAGAAGTAAGGGAGTGTCAAAGTCAAATAAACATATTATTAGAAAGGGTTATGCCTGGCTAAGATTTCATCACAGATTACAGGGCATTTTTCAAAACCCCGTAATATTTGTCTTAATATTGGTTTAGTAAAGAAACCCAACTAGGTATGACCTGAGTATGAGTCGGCTTCACACAGAGTGAGCATGCTCATGTTGGGTGTGTAGAGATCTGGCGCAAATCCTTATTCTGGTTTGTTTGATGATGCCTGGACTTCTGGAAAAAAAAAACATCCACTCTGCTGTCAAATACACTCAGCACCACCTCTTTCAAGGCCATTCCACATCCCCCCACCTCTTTTTCATCAAGTCCTCTTCTCCGTCTGTCATTCTCCTCACCCAGGCATTCCTGCTGCAGCAGAGATTAGAGGAACCTTTCTGGAATGCTGGAGCTGGACATGTTCAGATATAGCAGATTAGAGAGAGAATGAGAGAGAGATAGAAACAAAGGTCTTATTCTGCTTCTGACACAGTTTCTCAAATAAATCACGCACACATACAACGCATTGTATATTCAAGGCTTAGAGATGCACTGGAGAAAGAAGCGGCAAGTTTAAAGGTTTGGGAGTCCACGTTCTAATATCATGTCTTTTTTTGTGTTCTAATAGCAATGCTTTCCCGCGGAAGCAATCCAGAGGAACGCCCCGCTTGGCCTCGGACTCTGACATCCAGGGATCCAAGGACGCTGTTATTCAGGACCTGGAGAGGAAGCTACGATTCAAGGAGGAGCGCATGAGTAACGGGCAACAGGTGTGTGTGTTACAGAGTCTTTATAATGCCGTAGATGACTGCGTGTTCCTAGGTAATTAGGAATTCTTTTTTTTTAACACCATTAACAATCATTAACTATTTGTTGCTCCATCATTTCAACCAATCAGAGCCCCTAGCAAAACTAAAAAAATATTTTTTTATTAGAGAGGAACAAAGGCTGTTGTTTTCTCCCATACCTTCCATTTCAGAGTGTTCATAGTTTCCCAATCAGAAGTTTAATATCTATTGTATATTAATGCGTGTAAGTGTTGCCACTGACACACTAACCCGTGCTGACCCCATTAATCAATGCTTTCAGAGGTTAACCTATGAGGAGAAGATGGCTCGCAGGCTGCTGGGAGCCGACAACGCAGCCACTGTACTAAACACACAGCAACAGGACGAGGAGCCAGTTACACAGGTACGATGCTGCCATTATACCAGGAACACACACCTGGAGAGGTACACACACACCTGGAGAGGTACACACACAGACACCTGGAGTGGTACACACACACCTGGAGAGGTACACACACCTGGAGTGGTACACACTCACACACACCTGGAGAGGTACACACTTGCACACACCTTGTCTAGACTGGGCTGGTACACGCTTACACAGAACTCCCAGAATCACCATAATATTTTATTGCATTCACAGCTCTTCTCAGATATGTGCCAGCATGAGAGGTTCTAAGCTTATTTTTAAGCTACACACTGGCCTGTAACTTTTATTATTGAAAAAGGCAATACTGTTTTTTGTCTACAATGGGGACACTTTCATTTAAGACCATGTTATGAGACTTTCATAAAAATGTAATAAAATCCTCCATAAAATATTTTGTTAATTCTGACTCTTGACTTCAAGGTTTTACAGATTCAGATACATTCTGCAGTAACTGTTTTAATTTGTTCAAGAAATATTAAGAAAGATCTAGTCCTGTGATGTTGTCAAATACAGGCTGTAGATGCACAGATAATTTACAAAACAAATAATTTTGTACACTTTTAATTCCTGTTCTAACTTCACTTGGTTTTACTTCAAAACATTTAAAACAAACAGCCTTCTTGGTCACATAAATTCCTTTACTGTCCGTTTATGTGTTGAATAAAAGCATATTTGAAAAACTAATTGAGTCTTAAAGATGCAAAACTTCAGTAGAGGGCACCCGGCTAGTTGCATTCACTAAAGACACAATAGATTATACATGAGCCACGCAGGGTGTCCTCTCTTAGCTGCCAATAGTGGGCAGTGATCTCAAGTGGCGGTCAGAGGGGTTCTAAGCTGTACCGTAGCTGTACTGTAAGACACTATCTTCCTGGAGGCCCATGGAACAGAGCCAGCTTTCTAACTGAGAATGGCTCTGCATGACTCTGGCCACTACTCTGCCTGAGGCTGTGAGGTTGCCTGGGAATGTAAAAGCACCAACTGCCTGTTCCAATTGGTAGGAAATGTGATGCAGATACGTATTTGTTTTGTGATAATTGTGTAAGACTCACATTGCCTGTAAATGCGGTGAGTACTATAGGTAAGTGGTTGGACATAAGGACCCAACACCACGCAGTAACAGAGACAACTCGCCTCTGTTCTTTCATTTCTTCACAGGACTCCAGTTCATCTGACATAGAATCTGTCCCTCAAAAGGTTATCTATTTCTCACCTCCCTCCCTCTTTTTCACTCACTGTGTGTGGTCACTTCTCATGCTTTATCTGTTCAACAAAACCCCACTGATGATAATGATATCAGATGTGTTCATGCACACTTTGACAGTAACAGGCCTGTGAACGGATAACTAAGACAAACATTTTGACAAAATCCCTGATAAAAACGTTTTACTCGTGGTTCTGTTATGGTCAATTTTGTTGACTTGCCTCAATCAGACCGGACCACCCTCAATCAGCCCTGGTGGTACACAATTATTAACTAGTAGTCTTTATGAGAGACTGTGTAAGCATGTCCAAGGCTTTGTCACTGTTCATTTATGTATGTTATAATTTGTGGTTGGATTTTAATGTGTGTTGATTTCGGTGTTGGAGCCTGCATGAGTTTGTTTCCAACACATTTCTAAAAGGATCATGTTTCTCTGTCTTCAGAACTATGGATGCATCGGTTGTATCATTGAGCACTAGTGTGTTGTCACATTTCTCTTACATATGTCAGCAATGCACGTGCATGAGTGAGGAAAAAAGGAAGTGCGTGCGAGAAAGAGAGAGAGAAAAGGGAGAAATGTCCTCTTGCAGCTGTGTCTTAGTCCTGTAATTATCGCTGTGCATATGTCAGCAGTCTGTCAGTCAGCCAGCTAGTCTGCAACCAGTCAGTCAGTCAACCAGACAGACTGTCAGCCAGTCTGACAGACAGCCAGCTAGTCAGCAACAAGAGTCAGTCTGTCAACCAGTCGGTCAGGCTGTCAGCCAGTCATTCAGCCAGCCAGTCAGTCAGTATTTTGGTGTATGTGTTTCTTGTTCCTGATTGTTCAGTGGTCCTCTGTGAGTTGAGGCTCTTCCTGTAGTACTGGTGTTCCCTGTGCTCTGTCTCCTAGTGTTAACCTTTCTCTGTCTGTCTGCTCTCCAGGAGTACAAAGTGTCCAGCTTTGAGCAGCGCCTGATCAGTGAGATTGAGTTCCGTCTGGAGCGTTCTCCAGTAGAGGAGTCGGACGAGGATATACAGCATGATGAGGATGCTACAGGCCAGGGGGGGGCGCCCTTCTTCCAAACCAAGCTCAAACACTACAAGGTGTTTGAGGGCATGCCTGTTACATTTTCCTGCAAGGTCATTGGAGACCCCAAGCCAAAGGTCAGAGTTCACAATGACCAAATGGAAATACAGCCATTATCACAACACAGGCATATATGTATATGTATATACAGTATCTCAAAAAAGTGAGTACACCCCTCACATTTTTGCAAATATTTGATTACATCTTTTCATGTGACAACACTGAAGAAATGACACTTTGCTACAATGTAAAGTAGTGAGTGTACAGCTTGTATAACAGTGTAAATTTGCTGTCCCCTCAAAATAACTCAACACACAGCCATCAATGTCTAAACTGCTGGCAACAAAAGTGAGTACACCCCTAAGTGAAAATGTCCAAATTGGGCCCAATTAGCCTTTTTTCCTCCCCGATGTCATGTGACTCGTTAGTGTTACAAGGTCTCAGGTGTGAAGGGGGAGCAGGTGTGTTAAATTTGGTGTTATTGCTCTCACAGTCCCTCAAACTGGTCACTGGAAGTTCAACATGGCACCTCATGGCAAAGAACTCTCTGAGGATCTGAAAAAAAGAATTGTTGCTCTACATAAAGATGGCCTAGGCTATAAGAAGATTGCCAAGACCCTGAAACTGAGCTGCAGCACAGTGGCTAAGACCATACAGCGGTTTAACAGGACGTATCCAGAGGTTGTCTTTGGGAAATAGACGTACGAGTGCTGCCAGCATTGCTGCAGAGGTTGAAGGGGTGGGGGGTCAGCCTGTCAGTGCTCAGACCATACGCCGCACACTGCATCAAATTGGTCTCTATGGCTGTCGTCCCAGAAGGAAGTCTCTTCTAAAGATGATGCACAAGAAAGCCCACAAACAGTTTGCTGAAGACAAGCAGACTAAGGACATGGATTATTGGAACCATGTCCTGTGGTCTGATGAGACCAAGATAAACTTATTTGGTTCAGATGGTGTCAAGCGTGTGTGGCGGCAACCAGGTGAGGAGTACAAAGACGAGTGTGTCTTGCCTACAGTCAAGCATGGTGGTGGGAGTGTCATGGTCTGGGGCTGCATGAGTGCTTGCGGCACTGGGGAGCTACAGTTCATTGAGGGAACCATGAATGCCAACATGTACTGTGACATACTGAAGCAGAGCATGATCCCCACCCTTCGGAGACTGGACCGCAGGGCAGTATTCCAACATGATAACGACCCCAAATACACCTCCAAGACGACCACTGCTTTGCTAAAGAAGCTGATGGTAAAGGTGATGGACTGGCCAAGCATGTCTCCAGACCTAAACCCTATTGAGCATCTGTGGGGCATCCTCAAACAGAAGGTGGAGGAGTGCAAGGTCTCTAACATCCACCAGCTCCATGATGTCGTCGTGGAGGAGTGGAAGAGGAATCCAGTGGCAACCTGTGAAGCTCTGGTGAACTCCATGCCCAAGAGGGTTAAGGCAGTGCTGGAAAATAATAGTGGCCACACAAAATATTGACACTTTGGACCCAATTTGGACATTTTCACTTAGGGGTGTACTCACTTTTGTTGCCAGCGATTTAGACATTAATGGCTGTGTGTTGAGTTATCAACACACAGCCAGATCTAGAAGTCTAAATTAACAGAACAGGTTTTAAATGAACAGAACCGTTATCGCATAATTGACTTGAATTGGGATGCCCATTCTATTCATTATGTTTTCTATGACATGCGTATTGTGTTATGACAGGGGCAATGCTTGGTGTACTGATATAAGAATGACAATGATGGCTGCCTCGTAGGGCCTCTATAATAACTAGGTGATGACAGATATCAGATGAATGAAGATTAAAAAACAGACAAAAGGTGGAGCAGGAAGTAACGTGATAATATACACCGATCTGTCATAACATTATGGCCACTTGCCTAATATTGTGTAGGTCCCCCTTTTGCCGCCAAAACAACCCTGACCCGTCGAGGCATGGACTCCACTAGACCTCTGAAGGTGTGTTGTGATATCTGGCACCAAGACGTTAGCAGCAGATCCTGTAAATTGCGAGGTGGGGCCTCCAAAGATTGGACCTGTTTGTCCAGCACATCCCACAGATGCTAGATTGGATTGAGATCTGGGGAATTTGGAGGCCAAGTCAACACCTTGAACTCGTTATTGTTTTCCCCAAACCATTCCTGAACCATTTTTGCTTTGTGGTAGGGTGCATTATCCTGCTGAAAAAGGCCAATGCCATCAGGGAATACCATTGCCATGAAAGGGTGCACATGGTCTGAAACAATGCTTAGGTAGGTGATACGTGTCAAAGTAACATCCACATGAATGGCAGGACCCAAAGTTTCCCAGCAGAACATTGCCCAAAGCATCACACTGCCTCTGCCGGCTTGCCTTCTTCCCATAGTGCATCCTGGTGCCAAGTGTTCTCCAGGTAAACGATGCCCACGCACCCGGCCATCCATGTGATGTAAAAGGAAACATGATTCATCAGACCAGGCCACCTTCTTCCATTGTTCCGTGGTCCAGTTCTGATGCTCACTTGCCCATTGTAGGTGCTTTCGGCAGTGGAGAGGGGTCAGCATGGGTACCCTGACTGGTCTGCGGCTACACAGCCCGATACGCAACAAACTGCGATGCACTGTGTGTTCTGACACCTTTCTATCAGTACCAGCATTCACTTTTTCAGCAATTTGAGCTACAGTAGCTCGTCTGTCTCGTCTGAGAGGTACTGACCACTGCAGACCGGGAACACCCCACAAGGGCTGCAGTTTTGGAGATGCTCTGACCCATCACAATTTGGTCCTTGTCAAAGTCGCTCAGATCCTTACGCTTGCCCATTTTTCCTGCTGCTAACACATTAACCTTGAAGACCGAATGTTCACTTACTGCCTAATATATCCCACCCACTGACAGGTGCCATGATAACGAGATTATCAGTGTTATTCACTTCACCTGTCAGTGGTCATAATGTTATGGCTGATTGGTGTATGTAACATCCCATCCAACACATCCCCCCACTCCTCTACACTCTACATTGGTGGTATATCTACTGGTTGTTGCCCATCATGAAATCCATGACGAAACTACAGATTGGTCTTCATCCATATGTGCTTCACACTCAACATGTTACCCACCACTGGGAACTAATGCA